>CAJVPT010003181.1:0-15812 GCA_910592055.1 Acaulospora colombiana
GAAACATGTTAGTAACTGAATGTAAACAAGTTCCTATTGGTCATCTCACGTGTTCCGATGACGTCATTGGTGATAGAAAGAGTTGATTGGTGCCTCGTGTCCACCCCACTCCTCCAATTGGGTTAACTTATAGATCAAGTATTATGAGATCAATAAGATATGAGCAACAAGTCTCTAGGTGGTGAAAAAGCTACTATTTATTCAAGCTGAGGTCTTTCTCTCCTATCATTCCGATCAGGCAAAGTTTAAGACCAAGGTCTCCTTTTTATCCTGATCAGGCAATAAAACCAAATGGTCTTTAGTCCATGCTAAGCTCCAACCCTTTGGTTACAGTTGAGAATACATTTTTCCAAAAGTTGTTGAAGGATATCACAATTGACAAGGTTCCCCACTGCTCTTCTGGTACTCTCCTATTATTGTGAAGCAAAAAGATCTTTGGGGAAAGGCTATTTTGGGCAATAGAAGATATACATCAATAAAATTCCTTTAACTAAACGTGGCTGCTGGAAGGTATCACATTGAAACAATATGACCTAGTCCCTACTAGGCCACATAAGAATCTGGGGTCCATCATAAGTCATTTGCTTATCGCAGGTGGATAAAAAATCACTGCCCAAAGAAGGTTGGGACTAAGTATATCCTGGAAGTAAAGGTTCCCACTAGGCAATAAGTCTCCTCAGACGGTACACAAGAAGGAAACCAAGATTAAGAATGAATAAGTTCCTCAAATGGTCAGGAAAAGAAAGGATATCCCAATCGGGCATTTCTTATTGAGAAGAGATCTTGAGAAGCAGGTCTTTAGAGAAAGCTGAAAATATTTTTTTACTTTTTTACTTTTGCATTTTCTTTTTATCTACTTAGACATTTTTAGATATTCCCCTCCCCTTTTTTCCAACCCATCTTTTTGTAGTTTCCTGTAATCCAGCAGCTTGGCCAGACATATGGCAGTGACAACCTGCTGGCAATGATATAGTGGACTAGGAGGGTCTTCACCCAAAGACACTGCGGAGCGAAATATTGTCCCAAAGGTCAAACTTAAAGGCTTTTATGCTTACGACGAGTTAGTTAAATTTGAATAATAGTTTAGCTGTAGTATATATCATGCCGCTCGAATGAAAATGTACTTTTGTCTTCATTTGATTAATAAATTAACGATCTAGCCTGGCTACGGGTATACAAAAAAAAAAAAAAAAAAAAGTAATTCTTGACTCTATTTTATGTTTTGAAATATTTTGACTTCTTTAATATCTTCTATCTTTATATTGATTTTTTTAAAACTAATATTAATACTATTTTGATATAAAAAATATAAAAAAAAAATATGCAATTGCCTATACCAATCACAATTTTAACAAAGTTAAATACAACTACTTTGTCATTGAATTAAAATATCTTGTAATAATCTGGGCTATTAAATATTTCTATTAATATTTGATAATTCAATACTTCTTTTTAATTACTAATTATTCTAATCTTCAATACTTAAAAACAACTGAACTTAAAAAAAGTATATAAAATAAATACTCTATCTAAAAATTTACAACTTTACTTTTTTATTTTTTTTTATAAAACAGAAGTTTATTGACTTTGATAAAGTAATATACAAATTAATATGAAGATTACAAAGATTATCATGTGAAGTCATATATTATTTATGTTACTAAACTTCTTAAAATCCAATCTTTAATGGATTTATTGGACAGCTTATTACCTAAATATATGGTTGCTTCCAAAAGTTTGAGTCTACTTACTATGTATTTATTATAAATTTCAATTTTGACAATTTTTAAATCATTAACTATACAGTTGAAAATTATAAAATTTATATATATTGTATCTTAATACTTATTCTATTTCTTATATTTTTAAAAAAAATTTTTTATTAATACATTCTAAAGTTTTATTATTGCTAAATATCTTTATTTTTTTATTAATTATCATATGATTTACAATAACAGCCAATCAAAATCCTCCAAAAATAAAAATTTGATAAAGAAAGAAATTTTTTAACTATAATAAAACTTTAAAAATTATATATAAAAATTTTTTGAAAAAAATATAATAAATAAAACTAGTATTAAGATATAATATATATGAATTTTATAATTTTTGATTGCATAATTAAGGATTTAAAAATTGTCAAAGTTGAAATTTATAATAAAAATATAGTAAGTGGACTCAAACTTTTGAAAACAACTGTATGTTTTCATATTAATGATAGATTTCTAAAATATTTAGCATATAAATTTCACAGATTACTTATGTCTCTTTTTGAGAGACAAAATTTATAGCTCTTTACTTTAATAAGAATAAAAGTTAAAAAAATACTATAATTAATAATTTGGATAATAAATAATAATTGTTAATAGTTTTTTTATAATTATTAATTTAAAAAATTTAATGTTTCCTAGTAAGAGTCATTTAATTTTTGTTCCTACCTTTCTCTTTAAAAACATATTTTTAGCTTATATTTGATAAACAATTTTAATAAAATTCACTATTTATTCAAATATATACTGTATATTCATGATATAATTACAATTTTTTATTATAGATTCAAATATCTTCATTTGTAATTAAAAAAATTTTATTTAAAAAAGATATCACAAGAAAATTAAAGAATACTAATATTTATAATTACTATATTAGTAATTCAAATGATCAAGGTATTGATATAGAAACTGATATATCTAATATTCATTTTATTATTTAGTATAAAAATCTAATAAGTGAGTGATAACTCACAAGTAATTGTTTTTATTATATAAGAGAGTCTTGACCTATAGTTCTTAGAAAGATTGTATAAATTTAACAATACATTATGATTATTTTAGATTAATATATATATTTAATTGATGTATATATATATATATTTTAAATGGGTGACTTACACCTTGTTTATTAGATATTTTATGACAGGTATGTACAAATTTATTTTATACAAATTTATCATTCTATCTATCTAAGTAAACTCATTAAGGAAAATCTTCCTATCATGTGGCTTATTGCCAGATACTGGTATATACTTGACTAATTTGCTAAGGCTCTATCTGTTCCATAAAAATTTTGTTCTAAATGAATAGATTGTGTTCCAGTTAATCCAATGATGACTAGCATATGTCATAAGTGCATTGATACTTGGAATATAGGATTTGTGTATTGTCGTGGGCTATCCTAACAAGTCCGTCACTAATCCGTAGTATCTCGTATAACCTAGACTTCTCAAGAATACTCACAAATGACACAAATCAGAGAATGCCTTCTATAAAGAACACTTAGGGAAGGCAGAGGCGTGGTGATTGACTTGGCTGAAAATAAGTGTCTCTTTGTTGCATTCTGTTTCTTTGATATATTACTAACTCTTACCTCTATTCTCAATAAGGGTTGTTTTTCCTAACACATTTAGCTCTGCCTTTTTGGCATATATTGATAAGCTATTTATACTTTTCTATCTAATAATGGCTATCTACTTTATAATTGGCTATACTAACTTTAAGCTTTGCTAAACTTTCTATACTTTTCAAATACACACAGTTCCTTTATTAGTATCTGAGCCTTATCTATAGTTTTTTACCTTGCGACATGCAATCTTTCATGCCAGACTTTCAGGTTTTTGGATTCTAGACCATTATGCATAAATCACATCACTCACGTAACCCATAACAGTATATTCTTTTTTGTGATTATGGATTACCATTATCTTTTGTCTTTTGTAGTGATATTGTGCTCCTTTTCCCATTATATGAAGTTGTCACACCTTTGGTTCTATTTTTCTTGTTGTACCTTGAGGAATCTGTTGACAATACTTTTGATAGTTTCTTTATAGTATCCTGCCAGTGTGTATTTTTTTATAGTCTTTATTAAGTCCATCATAAGGGCTCCTTTTACTATGTAATTCTTAACTTTATTTGTCCAGAGTTTTACCTGTTTGTTGAGATCTTTGTTAAGGTTGTGTTTTATGGGTATATTTGATCTACTACTGACTTCTTCATTGATTATTTGCTGTAATTCTTTGTAGATGCCTGCTCTATTTCCCTTGCATATCATATAGTGTGTGTTGGTTTCTATTTGTTGGTAGTTGAGGTATTGGTTGTCCATATTAGTATTTGCTACTTTTCTGTGTAATTTGTCCTTAATAGGTAGTTCTAGGTTCCAAAGTCTGTATTTGAAAGATCTACTATTGTGGTCCTCTCGATTGATAGTTCTGTTGTAAGTTTTGAAAATAGTCTGTTAGCGAATAAGGCCTTCCATGCTATGTCATTTAATGTGAAGATATTGTTAGTTGTTGTGAGATTGCGATTAAGGCTTCTCAAATTGAGAATATGTTTTGTACTGATTAAATTTTTGATGGAGGTTATGATTGTATTGTCTAGGGTATATCCATTCCATTCTTGTGTCCAATTCACTGTGTTGCTTCTAATTAGTATGCATTTAATTTCAGTTGCCTTTCCTGGTAGAGTTGCCTCTTTTGCTAGAAAATCGGCTCTATCGTTGTGTTTGTCATTGCTATGGGCTTTGATTTTTTTTTCAGATAATAGAGAGTTTTTGGTTTTCTATAATGTGAGTTATAGTATTGATTAGGTTGTTATTTTTAAGTGTTCTCAAGTTGGCTGGATTCATTTGTGCCTTGTTTATTGCTCCTAGGGCTATTTGACTATTACTACAAATGATAATTATGTGATTGACAGGTGCTATTATGAGGAAAGTAAGTATTGTAGCGAGTTCTGCTCTTGTGGAGGATGGAAACTTGTTTATTTTTCCTTGGAAACAGATATTTGGTGTTTGGATAATGTGCCAACCGAATCCCATTTTTTGGTTTAAGTCTAAAGATTCATCTGTAAAGACTGAGATTTCATGGAGTTTTCCTATTTTGTGACATATTGTTGCCAGTTCCTCAATCATCCATTCTGTTGTCTTGAGGTATCTTTTGATAATGGTTTTGTTAACTGTTATTTGATTATTGAGGATGGTTGATGGTAGAGGAAGGTTTGGGTGTAAAAATTTGTCTTTGAGAATATTGTTGAGGCTATCAGATAATATTTTACTTTTTTGACAAAATTTTTTGGAGGGTGAGTTTCTTGAGCTAGTTTTGCTTTTGTGAACTGTAATACTAATCAAGCTGTTCTTTTCTTTATAGAAGATACATTCTCCTTGTTTTTCTGTGATGTATAAGGGGTATCTGTTACATTCTTTTAGGGGAAAGCAGTTGTTATTAGCTCTAATGTAATGTTATAGTTTGACTGTGTTCTGTTGAATGGCACACTTTCTGCTGATAACACTTGTGTTGGTTCCTTGTGATGCAGTCTATTTAATTTCTTGATTTGATATTTCTATTGCTAGTCTGTGGTTGATTTTTATGTTTTGTATATGTATTCGTCTGTTTTCAATTAAGGTTAGAATTTTTTGGTTTTGTTGGATTTCTTTGAACCAATTGGATGTTTTTTTGTTTGGTTTCTTGTTTGCTATTATTATTTCTATCTATGTTACTAGTCTGGATCCTGTATAGTTGATAATTCGATTTAGGAAGAAAATATGATTCGTTGCGAGCTGTTTTCTGTATTTATTATACCACTTTGGTTCTGTTATTTCTTCGATAGTTATGTCAGTTTCTTTGAAGATTTGAAGGTTTTGTGCTATTCCTGTATATCCATGTTGTCTAAGAAGAAAGAGAAGATCATGTGTAAAGTCATGTCCTTAAGATAGAAATGGGTCTGTAAATTGTGTGCTTGTTATGGATTTGGTTGACCACCATCTATTTTGCAGTTCCTATAGATGCATGCTGGTGATTTTTTCTATGATATCTTGTTTGTTTATTCTTTTGTACTAGTTGTTGGCATGGAGTAGTAGTTGTCTGTCCCAAAGGTAGAAGAACCCATATTTCAGTGGGTTGTGTAGGATTGTGTTGGGTGCTGTTTTTGCCAAGTTAAATTTATGTTTGTAGATGGGATTTAAGAAACTCATATTTTGTTACAGTTTGATTCTATGAGAAACATGTCTGTTAGAAGGTATGTTACGATTGGTGTCCAGACTTGATTATATAAATATTTGATTTGTTTGTTTGTTATTGCTTTCCATTTGATCATGTTGGCATATTTAAGTATTTTTTCTTTTATCAAATGTTATTGTTATGTTTTTGCTCCTTTGTCTTCCAGGTATATTCCTAGGATTCTAGCCAATTGATTTGATGAAAGCATTGTGATTGGTTGTTCATGGATTAGGATCTGATTGTTTGGGTCATACGCAGAGTTAAGGACTAAAAAATTTGATTTGGATGTGTTGATGTGAATGTTGTTAATTGTGAAAAAGGTTAAGTAGATGTTGCTTATTTTTTGTAATCTTTTTTGACTATTTGCTATTAGAGTAGCGTCATCTATGAATGCTAGGCATGAAATGTTTTGGATTGAGATGGTTGGTGGTACTATAAGTTCCTTCCATTTTTTTGATGTGAGGGTGTATTCCTTTCATATTTTTGAGATCAGGGATAGGAGTGGGTCATAAAAGATTCTTCAGAATAGGAGTGATATAGTGTCTCTTTGGTTGACTCCATCTTCTACTATGTATTGTAATAATGGTCCAAATGGTGTAATAATATGGTTTTGTCTGTTGTCACAGATATTCATGATAATTTGAATGATAATGTCTGGACATTTAATTCGCTGGAGTACTAATTTGAGTCTTTGAATGTTTACTGAGTCAAAAGCTTTTGTCATTTATAGGCTCAGAATTCATGCTTTGTTTCTATATTGTTTTGTATCATCCTGGATTGTTCTAATTATGTGAATGGATTCTTGTGTGCTGCAACCTGAGAGGGCTGCCCAGTTGTGCTCAGATAAGATTTAATAGGTGGTGAGAATTTTAGCTAGTCTATTGTTAATGATTTTTGTGAATATTTTCCATGTTGTTTTAAGAAAAATAATCAGTCATGTTATATTGATGTTGTTTTCCTATGGTTTTGGTTTGGGAATGGGATATATACTGCCCTGACTCCACTCATTTGATACTTTGTCTATTTGTAGTACATTGTTGACGAGGTCTGCGATATGGTTTATTGTTTCTTTAGTAAGTTTTTCAGTGCGATATAAGGGATTTCTAGCGGTCCTGGTACTGATTTGTTGAAGCATTCCTAAATACCTCTTGGATCTCTTCTGCTGTGATGGTATTGGTTGCATTAGTATACCATTCCTTGTTCACTTGTTGCAGTGGTTTGTATTCTTCCTTCCATATTATGAAGTGGTTATCTTGATGTTGCATTTACTGGTCCAGTTTTGATAATATGTTCTAACTGCTTCTTTAATTTTTTCTGGATTTGTAATAATTGTTTTCTCCAATTTATACGTGATCAGCTTGTCTAGTGTGATGTGTCTTTTGGATTATCTAGTAGATTTCTAATTATCTGTTTTTTGTTGATGTTAAAATATAATTGTGGCTTCTGATTATCTATTTTTGCATAGTTTATTGAAGATTGCTTTATATGTGTCTCTTGTGTTTTTGATGGATTTAATCCATTCTGCAATGTTTAGTGGGCAAGAGAACTCCTTTAGAGAGTCTATGGTGATAGAGTATTTATTGGCTAGTTTATTTGATATGGACTTGATTTTCTTAAGGATGTGATTTGATGGTGAGTTGTTATTGAGAAGTTGTTTGCCCAATGAGTGGATTTTTGAGAGTTTGTATAGGGCATCAGTGAAAGGACTAGGTGGTTTTGTTAATCTCTTTTTTTTCTTGTATTTTTTGATGTGAAGGATTTTTCTTTGTAGAATAGTATCTCTTAAGAGATTCTATTTTTTGTTCACTTTATCTGGAGAGGTGTTAAGTTCATCCCATAATTGTTCAAGCTTGGATTGTATGTGTTCTCTGAAATCTTTTTATTTCTCTTGGGATGTGTTCTGCCAATTATATCTAGTATTGGGTTGTGATCTGTATCTATTTGATTCTAGGAGTGGGTGTTCCAGTGTTGTATATTACAGTACGTTGCATTGTGATCAGTTTCTATCACTTCTTTGTTGATTTTTTGTATTTGTGCTTCTGTGAGGAGCCAGAGTAGTGATAGAGAAATCTATATTTGATCGATTCTACTGACTGTGTCTTCTGTATTGCTCTATATGTATTAGGTACTGTATAGGTTGATTTCTCAAAAGGTATCTATGAATTGGTTGTTTGATAACCGTTGTATGAGCTTTCCTATTAGAAGGTATTGTTTTGCCTTTAAAAACTTTGAGTTGGGTATATCTGTGCTAGGATTGGGAACTGAGTTGAAGTCTCCTAGTATTATCATTTGGCTATTTGAGGCTTTTGTTTCGCTAATTAGTTTAAAGACTTCTTTGATACACTCTTGATTTAACTGGTGTGCTTGGGCAGGGAGATAAATAGTGATAATTCTGAGTTTATATTTGAATTTGAATAGTAGGTCCATTGTGATGATTCTGTCCTTCCATATATGCTTTTTATAAATGTGTTTGGCTAGGTTTTTTTCAATTAATAGTGCTACTCCAAACCTATTCATTTGATTACTTGTATAACTCCATGTGATTTAGTAGTCGTGAAATTGAATGAATTTTCCTTCCATGTTGTTGAGATTTGTTTCTATGAATGCAAGAATACTCAGTTTCAGTTTATTGATCCATTCTGTTCAGAGGAGTAGTTTTCTTGGGTTCAATTTGAGACCTCTGACATTTATTGTGAAGATATTCCAGGTTTGTCCTGTAATTTGATAGTTTGGGGTATGTTCAGGATATTGTTTATATGATGTGGTAGTATTGTTTGTTGGTGTGACTGATTTTTCTTGTGGAATTTGGGATTGTCATGGGATTTTGGTAATAGTATATCAGTATTTTTATCTGTTATAGAGTCCGAGTCTGACCATGATGAATTTGTTCCGAGTTGTTGTATTCTGAGTGGAGGGTTATTGAAGTTGTTAGTTTGATGGTTATGTATTATGTTTGTATTTACATGTTCATTGTTATCATTAAAATTGCTATGTATATTTTCCATAGTTATTGATTTTCGGTAGTCTTGGTTGAGGTCTGAGCTAAAGCATCTATTGTGATAAACATTTGATTTATTTTGTCTTGCATCCCATTGATGAAGGAGAAAAGTTGTGTTTGTATATTTCTGAGGTCTTCAAAGCTATCTTCAGATGTGAATTGTGTGCTGTTAAATTGTGATAAGGGTATTGAGTCTTGTGATGCCAGTGTTTGTTCACTATCTATTGATTCATAGTATTCTTTATCATAGTATTCCAGGTTGGTGATATGCTTATCCAGTTCTGCCACTTGATGTTTGATAGTATTCAGTTGTTGCTGGATTTCTCTGAGGATATTACCAATGTCTTCGAGGGTTATTGGGTTCTCTTGTTTTGGTTTGGTTGTTTGAGAAACTGCTGTTGAATATGTTCCTACTTTTGATATTTTGAGTGTTCTTGATTTGTTAATGTTACGGATTGATAAAGTTTTTTCTGGTCTGAATTTATTGTAAAGGTCTCTGAATTTAGTTGCCTGATTTTTGTTATAAGTGTCTCATTGGAGGTGCCTTTTCTTGGTGAAGCAGTTTTTGGTTAAATGAGAAGGTGTATCATATATTGCACATAATTTTGTTGAGATTGGAGTGAATGAGAGAGTTGTTTCTCCTTGTTGATATTATATTTGTGCTATTGCTAAAAGATCTTCTTGTGTTTCGAAGCTGACGACTGCAAACCTCTTAGGTTTATAACCCCTATTTGCTGCTCTTGGGATGTAGCATATATGTCCCTTGCATTGTATGAGGATGTTTTTAATATCCCATGTTGATGTGTTAGGAGGGAGGTTCATTAGTTTAGTAGTGATCTCATGTCTTTGTTTCATTTGTCGAAGTGTCCATTCTGCATCATTGATTCTCACTGAGTTTCCTTTGATTAGGATACTTTTGGCATTTACTAGTTTGTATTTGAGTTTCTGATCTTCGAAGGTGATTGTGACACATTGTCACAAGTTTTGGGTTTTCATAGTGATGCCTTGAATTTGACCATATTTGGTGAAGGCTTGTTTGACTTCTATGAGTCTTGTATTTAAGGGGATGTTCCACACTACTATAGAGTTTCCTTTATTGATTTGTTGATGACTAGTTTTTATATACGTCAGCCTGTTATTGTCCATTTCTGGAAGCTCTATGGTCATTATGTGTTCCACTACATATTGATCTATAAAGATAGCAATAATTTGTATATCTTCTTTTTTTTCTTTGCTGCGTACTATCAGAAGTCCTTCAGGAGAGTTGAGAGTTAGAATGATGTGTTCTAGTTTTTGGTATGTAGTTTTTCTTTTGACTAGTTTTGCTAGGATGCCAACCTTGTATCATTCTCATCCATATCAGATTGTTCTATAAAATGGTAATTTGGGTCTTGGTTTGCCTTGTGGATTGTTAATTTCTCTATTTTTGCCTTTGGAAATAGTAAATCATTTTTGTTCTGAGTTGCTTTCCTCTTTGGTTTCCATTTCTTCATCTGGACTATTGTTTCAAGCTGTTTGTGGTTTCTGGATGGTGGTTCTTCTGTAATGTTTTTCTTGTTGCTCACTCTGTTTATTGGTTATATTGAGTTGTGTTTCTACTATGTCTCTCCATAAAGAGGTTGATGTCTCTGATTCCTGGCTTTATTGAGGATGATGTTTTATTTCTTGTTGTTGATTTTTTTATAGCATTGTTTCTTGTTGTATGGTTGTGTTGGTTGTGTTGTTGTTATGTTGATGGTCATTGTTGAAGATAGTGGTTGCCATTGATTGTATGGGCTTCTTGACTGCTGTTGTGATGGGTTTCTTTACATATAGTTGGGTTCTAGTCAGGCCCAGTTCTTTGTTAGCTCTTTTATTATATCTCAAGGTGCACTCTGTAATTGTGGAAGAGATGTTGGAAGCTTTGGGACTTCTGTTGTGACTTGTCATCTTTCTTTACCTTTTATCTTAAAAGTTTTCAAAAAAGAAAATTTTTAAGGATCTGGTTTGTTATGGGAAAGAGTTTTTTTTTTTTGCTAATTGATATATATATCTAGTATTGTGAATATTTATCAATATGTCTTAATTATAATGAAAATTATTATTCATATAATATTATTAATTTAGATATAAATATTATTCATGAATTGAAATCTGTAGATCAATAGTGCAGTAGGTGCATTTCCAGATCACTATTTGTGAGTTACTGGTTCAATCCTACTTAAGAATGGTTTTTATAAATGTAGATCACATTGTATATAATGCATGCTCAAAATCACATATATTCATGTACACAATGACCTATTATATTCCACTGTCTAACCATGGTATCATAACTTAGGTCACACAGGTCCTAATCAGTTTTAGCACTAGAAAAATAAGCCATGATATCCCACCATTTGAAATATGTACAGATTTCAAGAATATTAAGAAAGATAATGATAGACTCAGGAACCTATTAGCCTCATAGAGAGTCTACTTCTTTTCAAAAACTCCAGTCTCATGGAAGATTTGGAAGACTTCAGTCATATACACTAGCTGTAAAAAATAAGGACTGAACATATATTGGAAAATCTTTGATTACTATCACCAATGGTTACTAGAGATTGGATCTCGTGGGTTATTAACAAGAAGTGATAAAGTTGAATAGTTATGATGGGATACCTGTAGGGACTGACATATTTGGGAGAAACCAATGGTCTCATGTAATAACCAAGGAAAGCTTCTACTAGGCTATATTTGAAGAATGATTAAAAATGATTACTAGAAGATTACAGTCATCAATCTGATTCATCAATGGTTACCAAGAGACCTGATGGAACTACATGAAAAACTGAAAAATATCAATGGACAACTAACTTCTGAGGACTAAACATGATAAATAGATGTCAATTAAGAATAGAATACACCTCATAAGATATAACAAATTCTATAAAGCAAACAATTTCAAAATTAGTCCCTTGAATATAAAAGAAATCTCCTAGTGAATCCTTGGAATGCTGGGTGGCCTGAGTACAGCAAGACAGTTAATAGGATAATATTCTTATTAGTTAAAATCTAAGAATGGACTAAACAGATTAGGATAGTATAGATTAAATATAAGAATCACTCTTGTAAAATAATTCTATACAAACTCCTAAATAATCAATCAATAAAATCCAGTTAGTATGATTAGTAAAAAATAAAATAAAAAAAAATTTGTAAATTGAAAGATACTTTATTATAACTTCCAAAAGAATAGATTGAAGTTTTGGTGATCAATTTTAAGAGTTCATATATATCAGCTATAATTTGGAAAGCAAATAAATCAAGTTTCAATATTATTTTAATTGATAAAAAAAGTGTATACAAAGAATTGATTGATTTTATAAGAAAAAAAAAAAGGATATCATTAGATTTTTATTTTTTATTATTATTATATATTTTAGTTATAGTTATCATATATATACAGTATATATATTTTTTTTTAACCTGCAATCATATTATATAGCTTAATCTTTATTGAGAAGTTATATAACTATCCACAATATTACAGATTTTTTTATATAATGACTAATTTATTATTGTATTAAAGTACTATAAGTTAGGTCTAGAAATCAATATTTCACTTTTTTAGAGAATTGATAAATAATCTCTATCCACTATATTCATTATTAACAGTTTGTCACTATAGATTTCCCATGAATGATAAATTGCTAAGTTAAGAAAAAAGGAAAAAAAAAATTAAAAAGAAAAAAAATTCAAGGCTTTACTAAAAAAGTTTAAAAAGAAAGCAATCCTTTTCTTAAAAGGAATCTGTTTAATTGGAATAATCTTTTTGCTTCTCTTAAGCCTCAGAAGAAATCTTCTTTATTATTACTTGTGATATTAAACAATTCAATCCAACTAGTCTTTCATTTAAGTGAATATTAGATTAAAATATCTCAAAAAAAGCATTTAGACCTTAGCTTTTATTCATTAAAGTTTTGTTACTATCTAAGAAGCTTAGAAAAGAAACAAAATTTTGCAATTCACATTACTTATCTTTTAATCTTTTGAAATCATGAATGTCTTTCTTAAGGAACTTTGGTTTCTGGAGGATGAATATTTTCAAAATATTCTTTCCAATCATTATTGATATCATCGAGATATATAAGTGTGACCAATAGAAGTTTCTTTACATTTCAAAAACTAATATATTTCATATTAACCAATTACCTTTAATGAGTATTTGTGCTATCTAAAATATAGGATCAAATTGAGATAGGCAAAATTCTTCAGAAAACTATGAAAATAGAAGCTTTAAGAGGATTTTGATAGTCAGAAAGGGAAAAAATATACCTTTCTACTATAATAAAACCTTTATAACCTTTTTCTTCAAAAGTTGAAAAGGTTTTAAAGTACTTTACAATCAATTTTTCTTTTTTTGAAAACTTTCTTGCTATTGGTATTAAAGGCATTACTTGATTTTTATTGGCTACCAAAAGTCAAGTTTTTGAATAAAGAGATTTGTAAACAAGAGGAAAAGTGTAAAAATGATTCTTGAAGTTATACTTCAAGTTATTTTAATAAAAGTATTAAGACTTTATTAGCAAAGAATTAAAAAACCTTCTTATGAATATCTTTTTTGTGTATAGTTAAATAATCAGGTAAAAAAGTGAGTTTTTATACTAATAAATACTTATAATTACTATAAATTCTTTATTTATAATATATACTATAATAAATAAGATAATTTAATTTATCTTTGTTTTTAGATTTTATAAGATATGAATATCTGAACATGACCTTCTTGTAGTATATCTGAATTTAATTACAATGCTTAATTTTTATTCTTATTTCCTTCTTGTAATATATTTTATTCTAAATATATTTTTATTATATTGTTATCAACATTTGATCTATAATAAAGTTATCAAATAATTTCACAAATTATCAAATTTGATTTTTTTTTTTTTTTATATAATCAAATTTGTTTTTTATTATTAAAAATAATAAGCTGAACTTTAATATAGTCACAAAAAAGAATTGCAAATAATATTAATAATACAAATTTAAAAAAAAAATAAAAGTTTTTAATTTCTTTAATAAAAATATTCCATTTATTATTTTGAAAAATTTCTAATCATATTATTGTTATACTATCTATAATATCTAATAAAACTCAATTGTTATTAAGAGTGTTTAATAATTCTATTAAATAAAATCCAGTCACAATAAATATATACAATTTTCATATAGAAATACTTTCTAAAAACTCCTTGAAATATTGATATTTAAATTTAAACTGTCACTTAATTTCTCTCTTTTTATTTTTCCATCTTGAATATATTGAACTCTAAATTTGCTTAATTCTATATTTGCAACATTCAAGAGATCTTGAAATAAACTTTTATTTATAAGAAGAGCTTGAATTTGAGAAGTTGTTTTTATATCTTTTTATCAGATAATATATTTGAAAACCTTTTCTTTTAGATAACTATATACTTGTTCAAATTCATAAAAAATTTTTAATGACATCTTTTATAAAACTTCAGAATAATAGATAAAGATATTAATATTTTGAATCAATTTGTAGTATGTATTTATCAAAATAAAAAATATTAATATCCACCTTTTTATAAATTCAGATTTCTTCAAATCAATTGTTTTCAAAATTTTTTTGACTTTAAGATCTTAAAAAATATTTGGTGCATATTTCAAAAGGATTATTTAATTATTAAGATCCAAACTTAAAACACTTGAAAATGAATATTCTTCTGTATCATCTATAATATTATTATCTTGAGAAAGATTTAAACTCAATATATTACCTTTTATTTAAGTGACATTGAATTCTATAGTATCTAATTTCTTACAAATATTTGCAATTTTCTTCAAATATTCAATTAAATTTTTAATATAATTAAGTTTTTCAAATCCCTGAATTTTGATTATAAAAAAATATCACTTCTATTAATTCTAATTTATATTTTAGTAATTTATAATATAATTAAAATATTGCAACTTGTTTTTCTTTAGCATATAGTTTTCCATTTTGTTGATAAACTTTTATAAATGTGAAATAACAGTAAATAATGTGGATGGTATTAATAATAGGTTTCTAAAGGGAAGACAAGAACAAAAGTTAAATATCTCTTACTAGAAAATATTAAAATTTTTAAATTAATAACTATAAAAAAACTATATACAATTGTTTCCTATTATCCAAATTATTTATTTATGATATTTTCTAACTTTTGTTCCTATTAAAATGAAGAGCTATAAATTTTGTTCCTCAAAAAGGGACATAAGTGATCTGTAAAATTTTATATATTAAATATTTTAGGAACCTATCATTAGATGTTACTAATATTTTTAATTGAATCTTGATTCCTAAAGATAGAATTTATTTTAGTATTATTAAATTAAATAAAATTAACAAAACTATAATTATATTTATTTTTATTATTCTTATAGTCACAATTTTTTTTTTCTTTCTTTTTAAATTGCTTAATTCAATAATAAATTAATATAATAAAGTAATTCAAAATTAAATTATATTAAATAGAATATATCTATATTAATATTTTTGAAAACATATTAATTTCACCATTACTATTTTTGCCATTATTATTATTACTATCTATCCATTTCTTTCTTTTTTCTATTTTTATAAATAGAATTGATAAGAATTTATAAGATAATATAAGTAAAATTTGAATTGTGTTAAAATAAATATATCTATATTATTTTTATTATATTTTTATTATTACTGTTGCTACCACGCAGTAGTGACCTGCGGGCAATGATATTAGAAGTTGGAAGGGTTTTCACCTGAACTACTAGCGGAGTGATAAATCACTCCCGAAGTTGCACTTAGAGTCTTAG
>CAJVPT010003182.1:0-15803 GCA_910592055.1 Acaulospora colombiana
GTTGTTAAGTCCTAAATCTTTAAAGGATAAAGTGCTTTTGAGGCTGGCTTCTCTTTTCCAAGAAAATTACCAAATAAAGAAATTTTTTAGAAAAAAGGGGATTAGCGGAAAGAGTTTTTTTTTTTTGAAACTATTATAATAGACATCAAATTTTCTAAATAGTAAAAAAGTAATTATTTGTTTAAGTTAAGGTTTTCAATTTTTTATTATTCTGATTAAACAAAGTATATGAAAAAATTATTTCCTTATTTTGATTAGATAATAAGCTTGAAAAACAAAAAATTATAAGTTACTATCCTTTACTAGAATTGAGAATTATTTTTCCAAATATTATGTAATAATATAATAATCGATGAGGATTCCTACTATTCTTGAGAATCTTTCATTATTAAAAATAAAAAGATTAAGGAAATCTGGTTTTTTGAATAATAAAAAATATTTATTGATAAAATATTTTTAATTAGGCATAGCTTTTAAAGAATATTAGAAATTATACTATATGACTTAAAAGCTATATATAAATTTGAGATTCATTATAAGCCATTGATTTGCATAAATAAATATAAAATTAATATTAAAAAAAACAAGCATCAAGCAAGATACTGAATTCAAATAGGCCATAAGTACCTTAGATAATTATAAAAAATAATCAAGGTTATAGATAAATAAGTTTTCTAAATAATAAAAAAAAAAGATGAATATCTTAAAAGAGTTGTTTTTAATAAGAAAAAAATTTTTAGTAAGGGTTCTTTGAAGAACATGAAACACTTTTATTTTTATTTTTTATTTTTCTTTTCTTTTTCATGTAGCATATTTGTATATTTTTAGATATTCCCTTTCTTTTATTTTTTCTTTTCTCTTTAAGTTTTTCAAAATTAGTTTATTAAAAAATAATAAGTATAATAATCTACCAATGATAATTTTACCTATTTCAATTTGACCCTGAATTTTGAGTAGTACAAATTCTCATCAAAGGTGATTGGTTAATATGAAACATGTTTATTTTTAAAATATAAACAAGCTTTTATTGGTCATATTTATGTATTCTGATGATGTTATTAGTAATTATAAAGAAGATTCTGAAAAAATTTACACCAAAAGTTCGTCCCTTAATGAAAACTTCTATGATATCAAAAGATCAAATGATGAGTAATGTGGATTACAAACTTCCATCTTTTACTCAAGTTTCTCAAGTAGTGACAAAGCTTTGATAAAAAAAGTCTAAGGTCTAAATGCTTTCTTTAAGATATTTTAATCTGATATTCGCTTAAATAAAAAACCAGTTGGATTGACTTGTCTGATGCTACAAATAGTGAAAAAGAAGATTTTTTCTAAGTTTAAGTGAAACAAGAAGTCTATCTCAATTAGGCAGATCCCTTTTAAGAAAAGGTCGTTTTATTTTTGGATTTTTTTTATAGATCTTTAATTGTTTCCTTTTCATAATTATTTTTTTTTTTCCTTTTTAACTTAACAATTCATTGGTTTTCAGGTAATCAATAGTAACAAACTATTAACAATGATTTTGATAGATAGAGGTTATTACTAATCTATCAAGGGAGTGTAATATTGTTCCCAAAATCTGACTTCGAGTGCTTATGTATGAAGATAAGTTGATTACTTTGTGAATATCTGTAAATTATTATATATTTACTTTAATTTCTTAATAAAGACAAGTCATTGTGATATGATTGAGAGTTAAAAAAAAAATTATAATATTAATAAAGTTATTATTGATTATATTATAGTTATTATAAGTATTGATTATATTATTTAATTTAATTTATAATATTTTTTCTATTAATCCTCTAATTACACACAAAAAAGATGTTTGCAAGAAGTTTTTTTTACTTCTTTGCTAAAAAGACTTAACCACTTTCCTTAAAACTCCTTGAAGAATGATTTCAGGAGTCATCTTTATCCTTTCTTACTTCTGATAATCAAGAACAAGTCAAGTAATATCTTTGATACCAATGACAAGAAAGTTTTCAAAGGAAAAAGAACTGACTGTAAAGTACTTGAAGGCCTATTTAACCTTTGAAGCGAGAGATTTATAGAGATTTTCTTTAGTAAAAAGGTTTATTTTTTTCTTTTTTAACTGTTTTGACTCTCTTAAAACTTTCACTTTCACAGTTTTCAGAAAAATTTTACCTATCTCAATTTGATCCTAAATTTTGGGTAATACAAATTCTTATTAAAGGTAATTGGTTGATATAAAACATGTTAATTTTTGAAATATAAATAAGCTCTTATTGATTATATTCATGTATTCTAATGATATTATTGATGATTATAAAGAAGATTCTAAAAACATTTATTCCCAAAAATCCAAGTTCCTTAATGAAAACTTTCATGATATCAAAAGATTAAGTGATGGATAATGTGAATTGCAAACTCTTATCTTTTACCTAAGTTCTTCAAGTGATGACAAAACTTTAATAAAAAAAAGCTAAGATTTAAATATTTTCCTTGAAATATCTTAATCTAATACTTACTTAAATAAAAGACCAGTTGAATTGACTTGTTTGATACTACAGGTGGTAAAAAAGAAGATTTCTTCTAAGGTTAAATTAAAACAAAAGACTATACCAATTAGATAGATTCCTTTAAAAAGAGGTTATTTTGATTTTTGGATTTTTTTTTTTATAGATCTTGAATTGTTCTCTTCTCTCAATTATTTTTCCCTTTATCTTTTTTAACTTAGTAATTCATTAGTTTTCAGACAATCAACAGTAACAAACTATTGATAATGATTTTGGTAGATAAATGTTATTATCAATCTATTAGAGAAGTATAATATTATTTTCAAAATCTGACCTAAAGTATTTATATATGAAGACAAGTTAGTTATTTTGTGAAAGTCTGTAAATTATTGTAGACTTACTTTAATTTCTTAATAAGACAAGTCATTGTAATATGATTGAAAGTTAAAAAAAAAAATTATAATATTAATAAAGTTATTATTGATTATATTATAGTTATTATAAGTATTGATTATATTATTTAGTTTAATTTATAATATTCTTTTCACTAATCCTCTGATTATGCACAAAAAAGATATTTGCAAGAAGTTTTTTTTTACTTTTTTGCTAAAAAATCTTAAATACTTTTCTTAAAACTTTTTGAAGAGTGACTTAAAGAGTTATCTCTATTCTCCCTTACTTGTTTACAATCCTCTTTAATTAAAAACTTAACTTTTGGTAATCAAGAACAAATTAAATAACATCTTTGATATCAATAGTAAGAAAGTTCTCAAAGAAAAAAGAACCAATAGTAAAGTACATAAAGATTTTTTTTATCTTTAAAGCAGAAGGTATATAGAGGTTTTTGATAAAATAAAGGTTTATTTTTTCCTTTCCAGTCTCTTGTGAATTTTTTAGAACTATCATTTTTATAGTTTTCTGAAGAATTTTGCTTATTTCAGTTTGATTCTAAATTTTGAATAATACAAATTCTTATCAAAAATAATTGACTGATATGAAACACATTGATTTTAGAAAAAGTAAACAAGCTTCTATTGGTCACAATTACATATTCCTATCATATTATGGGTAATATAGGAAAGAAAGTTCTAGAAAAAATTCCTTTCTAACTATGTATATTTGATTTTAGAAAACAGTTACAATACCAAAAGATGGTGTGAATCTATATAAAGAAATTCCATTTTTTCTTTAAGTTTTTTAAGTGGTGAAAAAGCTTTTTAAAGTAAAGCTGTGATCTTTAGTTTCTCTTAAGCTATCTCAATTTGGTGCATGCTTAAATGAAGACTCATCTGATATCACAGATGATAACAAAGAAAACTTCTTTTGAGAACCAAATGAAGCAAAGAAAAATATCCCAATTAGTTAAGACTCTTTTTAAGAAGAAGCTATGAAATAAAGCAAGAATTTTTTGAAGAACTTTGAATAGATTTTCATTTTTCATTTTTCCTAGTTTCAACTTTAATAATTCATCACTTTTTGAAGTAATCAATAGTAACAAGCTGTTGATAATGACTCTAATTAACTTGAAGACATTATATTAAACTACTAGAAGAGTATAATATTGTTTCTTAAATCAGACTTAGAGTATCTAATTAAGATTTAGTTTTGTTTGGTCTGAATTAGCTTAGTAGATACCTCGTATTTTTTAAATATGTAGTCCTTCAACTAACAATGTACAAAAACAAGTTAGTCATTACATGAGAAGGTTTGTGGATTATTTTAATATTTTCTCAAGTATCTTAATAAAGACAAGTCATTTCGACATAATTGCAGGTTAAAAAAAAAAAAATTGTTTGGTTTAATTTGTATTATGTTTTTTTAGAAAGATTTATTGTTTATTAAGTTTTATATTTCAAAACTTGTTTTTAATATTTTCAAAAGAGCTAAAAGTTATAGTACTTTATATTTATTTATTTCTTGTTAAAATTATTTTAGAAAATATTTTATAATAAAACTTTTTATTTTTGAATTTATTTTTGTGAATATAAAAAAATCTGATTTGTACAAAAAAGCATTTTTTTCTTTGAAATAAACAGATAAGTAATAAAATAATAGTTAAATAAATATATAAATTTTTCATTTTATTTTCATTTTATCTTAATTTTGAATTTTACTTTTTTTTTATAAACATACGGATCAAATACTTTTTGAAATGAAATAATATAAATAATTTGATAAAAAATTTTTTTATTTTAACATGGTTAATAATATAAATAAGTATAAATAATAATATAATTGTGATATTACTTAATCTAATAAATCAAGTTGAACTAGTATTTAAAAAACATATAATATGCAATATGTATTTTTACTTAATAAATCAAAAAGTCTGATCTAATTATAAGTTATACAAATAATAATAATGGTATATATAGCACATTAAAAAATTTTTAAACTACAATTTGTAATCTTCAAGTGTTATACTGTAAAAAAAAAGAATTATTACCTACCATATACAGTATATAAAGTTTGTGATAAATGAGGAATAACAATAGACAAAGTTTAAGCTTGAAAACAATACAACATTATAATTAAAGCGCAGAACATTAATAATTTAGAATTGGATTGGTAACGAGATGATTGTTTTTTTAAAAAAAAAGAAAAAAAAAAGAAACAATTTACAGCCACAACAGTGCGCTATTCCTTTATGACGGGAAAGGGATTGGTGCGACGTCAGCGGGTCAACCAAATACTGTATATTAAATGAAGTGAGGTTGTTTAATGAATTCCCTAAATCGGTTGACTATATGGCCGCACACCAAAAAACAAACATTTAAAAAAAGTTCATCTTTGAGAAGAAAAAAAGAAAAATCACATTATCGCCATGGTCTCCGGTAACGTCAGATGGAAAGTCACCAATGGTTCCTCGGCAAGAACGGACTTGCCAAAATAATGAGGTCATTTGTCAAAAATTGAGAAGTTGTGGATTTTCAATCTACATTTCTGGAGATAACAGAAAACCATGACCTAATTATTATTACATCTAATAAATACAAACCCACAGATCTTTTTTTATTATTTGTTTTTGTAACCAAACTTGTCAGCGGGCAGATTATTACATTGCTGATAACCTTATTTTTTTTTTTTTTAACCCTAACCGAATAGATTGAAGATCAATCAAAACCTGAAAAAACTTGATAGAAAATACCAATTTTTTATTTTTATTGGGAATCTTGGACTTTCCGCCACCAAAGCCGGAAATTTTTAATTAGCATCTTCAAGCGCAAACTTATTGTAATTTCATGTCCCCTTGATAGTGAAATTCCAAATAAGTTCTTTTATATAATAACCATCAGAAGCGTCTTTAATCGGGGATTCCGTACGAAGAGAATAATTTATTCCATAATTGAGGTCATTGATTTGGCACAGCCATTTAAACACTTTTCAAGGCGGCGAAGAAAATGTGGTACGCGAACATATTTGGCAAGACGGCACCACAACGCGTTCATTCTCCGTGGTACAACTTCCTGGGAATTTCGTTGCGAAAGGAAAAAATGTCGCATAAAAATTTAGCTAGACAAAAAATATTTAAGAAATTTTAGGAGAATTTTTTTCGGCAAAATTCCGGGATCACGCAATTGCGTTAAGTTAAACTTTAACAAGAAGAACGACTTATTTTTACGGCGTAAGCGTGTCGTGGCAGAAAGGAGTTCGTTAGATTATTAATAAATACTTTCTTCTCTCCTCTCTATGGTTAATTGCGTCAAATTCGGTCCGTATGTAGGCACGACATACAAGTTTCATGAATTTTAACGCACAGATATGGACATTACGTCAGCTTATATTTTCAAGGTGACACGAGCCATATCTTCATAGAAGATAAGTAAATCTTGAATAAACGATTTAGAAATGATTTACAACAAATTCATCAAGAAACTCTCTCAATGGATGAGTTTTGACGTGTTGGGTGCTTGCTCCTTTCACCATGCACACATATAGGCGCGCACTCTGAAATATTCGAGACTTGGCGTGCCACTAAACTGAGATTGTAAATACTATTATTAAGTAATGGGTTTCATTTTTTTGGTTAAACCATGGGGAATATATTTTTTTCACTCAACATTCCTCACCTCTTCTTCTCGAGTATTTGGTCATATTATCGTGGATCTATCGAAGTTGAATTCTCACGATTATCAACTATCTCAAGGTCTTATAATAAGCAGGGATCATGTTAATAATGACGAGGCAGGATATTTGTTCGAGGGGATTCCTTTTTTCTTTTCTTTTTTTTTTTTTTGCGAAAAATTTCTTTGATCATGTTCGGTTACTTGAAAAACTTTGAGTAAACAAATGTCAATTGGAAAAGATGCTAACGTAAAGGGGACTTTAACGACTAGGATGCCTTGACGGTGCAATCAAATTCATTGGTTTTAAATTTTTGGGAAAATGTATTCTTGATCTTTCTTTCTTTTTAAGGAATACAACCAAAAACTCGTTTTACTTCTTTCGCGTGATTCTTTTCACAAGGGCGGCGTGAATTACGTGTGACGCACGTACAGTAACCCGATTAAATCGGAATGACACAATTCTTCTTTTTCCCTTTTCTTTTAAAAGGGAAAAGAACGATGGTGTACGGTCGGCATGAAAAAGCAGTTCGAAATTGTCGTATGACATACAGTATGTCTATATCGTAGCGTGCGCTTGAAATTTCGCGGACTCGAAATCCTCAACCCCCATATAATTAATCTATTGAAGAAATTCTAGAAACTAGGCCGGTTTAGAAATCCTGCTTTTTTTTTTTTTCCCAAAGGAGTTTATGAAAAAAGTCACGTTTTCATCTAAACTTTTGCTGTGCCATCATGAACACCGTATTTATTAATATGAAAATTGGTTAGGATAAATCTTTGCCACAACACAACTATACTTATTCTTGAAAAGTTGTGTACGCGCGTACTGGTTTTTTTGTGGGTGTTACACGAGATCTCCGAGTTGTCGCTGAGTCAACACATATTAAGTGCGACACATTAATATACGGTGTACTGAATAAATGGTCTTTATTGGTAATTTCTTGTTTATCAACGGGATTCGTAACAAGAATGACGAGGCTCATAACAAGATTAAGAAAAAAAAAAAAGATAACGAAAAAAAAAAAAAAACGCATTAAACTAAAGACCGCTAGAAATTCATTTTCCTTTATTAATTCGTGTATTTAAAGTTCTCTTGGGCATACCCATTGAGCTAGGTTAGCTATAGAAGCTCGCGCACGAACCTTTTTCCACAGTGGCTTTCCAAATTCATCATACAAGTTTCATGCAGACAATAAAACGCCCTACATGGAATTTGCACAAACAGGATTGAGATGTTGCACTGATCGAAAACTTTCTGACTGAGAAAACGGGGTAAAGATCTGAAGGCTGTTAAATGACAGCGTTACTATGACAAAATTTATGCTAGAGCCATTGTGCATCGTGTACACGATGGAAATTGGGAATCCGGCGTTTTGTTTTGACTTTGCAGTAATGATATGGTGCAGTATATTACAAAAACCTCTCGCCGATGTAATGATTACAAAGAACTTTCCTTTCGTCAATATTTGCGGCAAATTTAAGGTTTTACGTCAACTTCGTTACTGTTAAAATAAAGTTTAACATATCACATATTTAAATATTTAATGTCCGATTGTACTTTTTTTTTTTTTTTATCCTACACTAGATTTAATCAGGAGCTCATATTGTGCGCATAAAAGTGAATGAATGGGTTCTGGTAAGGAGTCGATTAAGCATAAACAATCTTTAACAGGTTACCCCGTCTCAATATGGAGGCGAAGTGTTTATGATTGGTTCATTGGTCCTATTCGGTTGAGGACCGTTGTTCGATGGGGAAGGCGAAGCTCTTTATCGGTGAGATGCTTGCTACATGCAATTAAGATTATTCTTTGTTATTTGGTGGGGAAGACAAGGTGGAATAACAAAACAGTATCTCTTAATAGTGTCGATCCTAGATATGACAGAACCCGAAAACAAAAGTTCCCTTTTTTATAAATTCCAAACCAGATGTAAAACTAGTGTATTATCAAAACTTTAAGCTCCCCCCATTGCAGAAAAACGATTACAACCAATTATATCCTTCCCTTTCTTTCTTAATTTTTTTTTTTTTTTTTTTTTTTTGCCACAATCTTGTAACTCGCTCATAAAATCTGTGTCCTCCTTTCGTAGCAATTCAATCTCATCCAATATTCTATGACATTCCATGACGTTCCCCGGGACCCGATCTCCGTGTATAAATAATAGTAAATCATTTGCGGGACGATTGAATCGCTAAGCCGCTTTAACAAAACCCCATCCATCCACCTTTAACCGACTATTATATTATGCGCCAAAGGAAATTTCTGATCATGATGGGTCACGAGGTGCCGTTGAAGTTTTCTTTGCTTTGTTCGATGACTGATGATGACCAATCTTTTTAATCACATGATCATGAAATGACCATATTCCCGTTTGCTCTTTTGTCGTATTTAGTATGAATTCCAGCCTTCCGTTGTCTATCATTATTACTAATTCCACATAGACAAGCCTCTGTGAGAATATTCAGAGAAAAAAAAAAATGAATGCAAAGGGTTGGGGAAAGAATTAAATTAGTAATGTGCTAGGACAAGCAAGAATGGTGAAAAAACTTAACTTACGTTCCCGAGAAATTGTTAATCCTATTTTTATTCTTCTGTTGCTCATCGCCACGTTTCGCTCAATCAAGTTTTTTTGACATAATAAACACGAGTTTAGTTGTTTGGATACTCGTGACCACAACATAAAATTTGGGTAACAAATAAGTACCACAAGAATCAATAGTCTAATATGCGAATGGGTTTGTTTCAATCCACTGAATTTTAATTAATCCTTTTCTTACATATTATGGTGTGGTGTTAATCCTTAATTATCAACGAGGCTAACGTGCCTTCAACCTTGAATCGGTAGACTTCCTTCTCGATTTTTAGGAAAGGTCGACGACACCTTTTTGTATTACTATTACAGTATGTTATCATTCATTGTTATTATTTATTATCATTAATTAACAATAGTAATAATTATTTTTAACGCTATCTACATTAAATTTCATGACATAATTCGAATATACAAATTCGGATACCGTTTTTGACCAATCGGTAATATCTCACGGTCACAATATACTCCGCGGTATGTATAGTGGGTGAGTGATATTGTTAGGCATACCCCTAAATTATAAGATCTCCTCTTCCTATTTGTGCCTTACCCCGAAATCTTTGTAGTATCGTTCGGTCATGTCCAATCACAAGCGATGATGGCAGTGATCTGATAATTTGAACCGAGCAACGAGTGCGTCAAATGCCAATATCAAACATCTCATTTTAATAATAGTTATTACCAAATTCGTGGGCTCGTACGATCTTACGTGAACGGCTTTGGTAAGTGAGATGACAGTGGCAAAAAAGCTTGCCGCCAAACAGGAATTCATCTTTTTTTTTTTTCAATTGCACTTTTTCGGGAACCGGGTCCGAGTTGGAACTGAGTCACGGACTGTCAGAATGGTGGATGATCATGTTACGTGTGCGCGTGAGTAATATCACATTGGTCATGTGGCACATCGAGATATTCCTATATGAAGCTAGCAAACGCATGTCAGAAAGGGAATTGTGTGGTTAGAACTTTTGAGAACGGACAATGGAACCAGGAATCACATCATTTGATTCCGAAGTCTAAGATGAAATCACATCATTTCGGTGTGCTGAATTACAAGGACAGCGGTGTGCTGATTTTTTCGAAATGTCACTGGATGAAATCAATAAAGTCAAATCTTTATTAACAGGTACGCGCGTACTTATCCGCCTACCTTGAATATATTCGCCCATCCGCCTACCTTGAACACCGGAGTCAAATTAACGAACGAATTCTAGAACAAGCAAATGTATGCACATATGAAAGAAAGCAGATAATTCTTGAACACGGACATGATTGAACAAAGATTCCTAACCAAAAGTGGAATCAATCGGATGCGGATTCGGATGTAGAATGGAGGTTGGGAATTAAATGTAGAATGAATAAGAATTGGATAAAGAAACAATAATATGAGATTGCAGTAGATCGCGTTATGTGCATTTTTAAATTTGACAATGGATGTTAAAAGGCTAACCGACATTCCTCAGTTCATCTATGGCACGTGATATGAAAAATCACTGGGTCAAATGAATTTGGGCCGAACGCCTTGTGCCAAAGCACAAAGGCAAATTAATACAAGGAATTGTTCAGATCATACAGTATGTTGTTGTTGTTATTAGTTATATATACATATATATATATTATTTTATTTAAATCCCTTTATTAAATGTTTATATACTTTATATTTGGAATGTTTTGCTAAAACTAAATTTCTATCTAACTCAGCTCACCTATTTCTAAAAATGGATTCCTAAAAGAGGAAGCAATGACAAAAGTCAAATGTCCCTTACTAGAAAATATTAAAAATTTTAAATTAATAGTTATAAGAAAACCACCCACAATTATTCTTTATTATTCAAATCATTGATTTATAATATTTCTTAACTTTTGTTCCTATTAAAGTAAATAGATATGAATTTTGTTTCTCAAAAAGAAACATATATGATCTGCAAAATTTTATATACTAAATACTTTAGGGACTCATTATTACTTATCTCTATTTATAAATTTTTTAAAATTATAAATGCAACTTCAAAAGTAATTTATTACTTCATTAGTAATTCAAATAAAAACTCTTTTAATTGTTAACTTTATAATTTACAAGTTACTACTATAGAATTAATTATACATATTTTATTAATCAAAATAAACTATATATATATATATATATTAAAAAATTAACTTAGCTATATTTGTTAGTAATAATAAAAAAAACTCTTTCCGCTAATCCCCATTTTTTCAGAAAAAAAATTTTTTTGGTAATTTTTGAAAAAAGAGAAACCAGCCCAAAAAACAAGAGAAACCCAATATTAAAAACCATCCACTTACAAGAAATACTATAGAAAACTATAAAATCAACTATTCATAATATAGGAACAGATAAGTATCTAAAAAACTTTTAATCTTTCTACACAAAATTTTTCTTTTTCAGGAAGAACAAACAAAGAGAAAAACTGAATCACAGTAAGCTTTTAGAAGCCCAACATCAACCACACAAAGCTCTCAGCCAGGTCAGTGCAGGTTAACATCTTTCTAGACATCAAGAAAAACTTTACAAGCAATAATTCAGACCAATAAATCAGTCTAAATTCAAATACCTATAAAATTTAGAAGGATATTCAAGCTTCATTGACTACATAGTAAAAAAGCACATATATTATAACAAACAAATTTCAACAAACACAATGTTACATGAATATATACACATATATTCCCTCAGGAAAACAAGATTAAAAAGATGTATCCATATAAACAACATTTATAGATCATCTACATATTTATATAAATGAATCAACAATACTCATATTTTCATGTATCCATATAAACAACATTTACAGACTATCTACATATTTTCAGTAAACAGATCAATAACACTTATATTTTCACGTGTCCATAACAAGCTGATCAACAATAACAACACCATTACCACAACAAACACATGAAACAGAATCTAAATTTAAAATACAACAATTTTAAGGTTTTTCTATATTATCAAATTAGTAACAAGGAATAAACAAACCTTTACCATGTGTTAAAAACAACAAAACACAAGTTAAACCTATTAATCCATGATACGTGAAAAGTACAACAATGTCAACAATACAAAGATTACTACAGATCATAAAGAAACGCAAATTTCATATCCTAAAAATCCTGATCAACTTATTTAATAAGTATGATCAAGAGAAAAAACTATGGGCAATACAAACAATCCTCAATACAATCTCTATACAAAAAGACAACTCCAACCCAGCCCCTAATCCTACAAGATGCTCAATTCTAGATAGTATTATAGCTAAAATTCTTAACATTGATTGTATTACTTTCACTAAAGCTACAATTCTAAGACAATATATTTATACTTATGGGCTCAAGGACAAGGAAAAGAGGATGATTTGCTGGTACCCTTTTTGGAAGACAAGTATATGGAACTGATAGAACAAGAAGAAAAAACATATTGGTAGCAATAAACAAAGCAAGAAAACATAGTCCCATACAACCCATATTCAAGTTCAACAAAACCACCAAATAAAGAAACAGTTATGGAAATTCAATCAATACACATAATAGAAGTCCTCAACAATGTCGAAATAGAAATGGGTGATAAAGAAATTGAGAGTTGATTGGAAATAAAACAAATTCAAGAAGAAATTAAAGAAGACAATATCACAGAGCTACAATTCTATAATATTAGAAATAAATCAAAATTAACTAGTATTAATCCATTTCACATTATCAAAAATAAAGCATACAAACTGGAAACTTTAACATTAAGAATACCAGAAGAAAGTGAAAAAGAAAGAATGACATATTTCCAAAATGCTCTTAGCTTACCAAAAGAACTTCAAATATGCATAAAAGAATTTCTCAATGGTAATGCTTGGACAATCTTCACTTTGAAAAAAAAGAAAATGCTTTGAATAGTTTGGAGAAAGTCAACAAAAAAGAGAGTAAGAACTTCATAATAATACCCATAAATATAGAAGAATGGGAAGAGTCAAAATTTCCACCTGATAAAAAAATCTTCAAGGAAAAAACAAAAGAAGAGAACATAGATCTATTTGTAATCCTAATTAATATAGATCATAGCTATACACAGCAAGAAGTTAAAGCAGTTTTACAGATATATGGAAAACTCACCAATATCCATATATACAACTACTCAATATTACAACAAAGAATCAAGGCACAAATCACTTCTCATAAATGAAACAATAAGCTAAAAGATCTATGAATGATTCCCATTAAAACAGAAGTGATCAGGACTATTTTTACTTAACATGAATCCACTGATCAAGAAATAGACAATATTAATAAAGAACGCAATAGCCAGTCCTTAAAGCTATATGGAACATATAACACCTTCACAAGCTTATTAGTACGTGCCTTAAAACAAATCAAAGCAAAAGTCTACTATATATCCAGAAACCCATATATACTCAAGAGAAGAGGATATGCAGTTATATGTTTTGCAACAGCAGAATATCTTAATAAAACACTCAAACAACACATCTTTCTACATGAACACAAACTTACATGGAGTACTAAAGAATATTTCAAGATAGACACACAACAATTGAATGAAATTATAGAAAAAACAAACATCTCATCACAAGAGGAATATGGAAAAACAAAACATAGAATTAGCAGTATTCACATTAAAAAAAAAGATAAATCCAGTACAGATCAATATAACAATTACTTGGATAGAACAGATATTCGATTCAACAGAAAGCCTACATGGAAAGAAACCTCTATAAAAAAAACTGATCCTGGATATAACACAGAAAACTCTGATACAGAGTCTGAAAAAAGAAGATCAAAATTTTATAGAACAAATACAAGAAAGTCAAGACTAAGACACAATCAGCAATTAGCAAATAGAAGCAATAAAGAATTGATCAATATACAGAAGAAAGATATAGAATACATAGTTTTAGAATCACCAACAATGTGATTACTAAATCTGAAGTAGAACAAAATCCATTGCAACAAATTCTATATAGCCTAAACAAACTAAACAGCAGAATGCGTTGCATTGAAAAAGAGATCCAACTCTACTCTAGATTTATAAGATGAAAAAGAACTAATCTCTCCTAAAAGTTGTATCAGTCCAAATAGAAAATACCAGTGAAGAACAAGATCCACAAGAAGAATCCAGTACTTATTGAATCAAAAACAATTCCAAAAACAACAACATAGCAATAAATACATTCTTTTCAAACAACCTCTCTATTACTACACAACACCTAAACAACTTCATCAAGTCGATAAAAATAAATACTATTAATAGGAACCTTAAAGAACAAACAATATATCAAAATGATACATTATAATTCACTATAGAAGAAATCATAACTATAGGGACACACAACGTAAGAGAAATAAACACAATATTGGATCAATAGTATTTATATGACAAGATATAAGAACTAGATATAGGAATAATGGATATCAGTAAAACAAAACTAAGGAGTGAAGCAGCAGAACATGCCTTCAAGTTTCAAAAGATACATAAATTCTTCTACAGTTGTAATGACATTAAACACAGAGGATCAGGTGTGGATCTTCTTATAAAAAAGACATATGAAAAGAAACTGGAGTCGATTAAAAAAATAGAAGGCTATATTATAGGCACAAACTTCCTTTCAAAGAAATGTAAACTATATATATACCAAATCTATTTACTATCTGAAAAGACAGAAAGTAGATAACTTCAACAAATACTGCAAAAAAGAATCCTAAACATACAACAACAGAAATTCAGGATTATCATTATGGGAGATTTTAATACAGTAGTAAATCCAATAACAGATCGACCCCCATCTGAAAAGAAGATAATATAGTATAAAAAGCTGAAATTGATATCTTCAACTTCTTAGAAGATTAAAACTTTACTGACATCCACAATATATGGGAACAAAATGAGAGCATATACATATGGTCTAATAATTATGCTTACAGCAGAATTGATTATATCTGGTTCATAACTGACATCAGCCAAGAGAATTTAAATGATTTTAAAAATATTTCAATAGAGTCAGTTACAAATATTGATCATACTCTTCTCCTAATCAGGTTAACAAATGATAACTTGTTAAAAGATAAATAGTATTTAAACTAGAAAAGAACACAAGGAAAAAAGATCACTGATTCTGTTTACTCAACATCAATGCAATGGAAAAAATTTAAACAATGGACTGAAATCAAAATAATAGAATATAACCAATTATATCCATACACTGAAAACTCAACATGGACTCAAATAAGGTTGGATCAAGCATGGCAGGAACTTGAAAATATTCTTATCAAAGGGATATATAGAACTCTCAAAAAGAAAAGAATATATTCAACACCAGAAAAGAAAAGATTTGATTTGCCAGTAAATAAACAAGAGTATAAAGTTTACAGAGAAGCCAACAGAGTCCACTACCTGTTAAAAAAGACTTATCACAATTGGGATGCAAATACTAGAGACAAACTTATATAAGCGATCAATAAACTCTATACCCTATATAAGAAAACAGAGGATTGGGATTTTACAGTTCCTCAGTTCTTAGAAGAAGCCCAAGTATGGCTCAAAAATATCTTCAATATAGAATATACATTAAGAATAACCTGTAAAAAGAAAGAGAGTTTATATATCAAGAGCCAGATCAACAAAGCACTTGAAACCAGATGTGAAGATCTTAAA
>CAJVPT010003183.1:0-15799 GCA_910592055.1 Acaulospora colombiana
AGAAAAAATTGAGTTTGATATGTATCCATTTTGAAGTATGTTTTTTATACTGTAATTGGTTAGGTTTATATACCGATGTCTCTGGTCATACAGATGGTTTCTGCACTCTTATGTAGTGTCTTTCTGTCCTTTTACCTTGTGATTTTTTACCTTTTTCCTCTTCTTTCTCTAGGTGATTCTCTATGATTTTTTTCACTCTATTACTAGCTCGTATCTTAACTTCTATACCTTTTGTTTCTCTTGCTAGAACTGTGTTGTGGCTGCTTTTATGACTGTTTTGGCAGCCTTTTCATCACCTGTAATTTCCTCTGCTGTTTTTCTCATCTTGTGTATAATGACTCCTCTAATGATGTCAATCCATCTTACTTCATCCACTCTATATGCTTTTCCTATTGTAGTTATTGCTTTGAATAGCTGTTTCTATCTGTCTTTTATATTTTCTGTTTGCTTCTGGCTATCTGCTCTAGCTGCATATTCCTCAGTGAGGAATTTCGTAAATTTTTCTCTTAGTCTTGTTTCGTTCGGTCCATATATAAATGGGTAGAGGTCTTTCGCCTCTTGCCTTTGACAGGTTTTATATGTTGGGCTGCTGTACAGACTTGGCTTTCTTATGTTCATATTTGCCAAGGTTGAATGCTTATTCAGCCACATCTTCCATCTAAAGGTCTTATCTCTATGATCCTCTGGATCTGTTTGAGAAGATGTTACTTTCAAAGGTATCATTGTTTGTCAGGTCATGTTCAATCGATTTCTTTGATCTTTTTAACTATAAGCCAATCCTGGTTCTATCTCAAGGCTCTCTATTTGCTTGCCCACTTGGTTTTGAGCAAAGTTCTTTCGAGTGTTTTGAAAAGGAGGTCTATAAAGGACTGATTCCATCTTAGCAGTGTTTTGCTACTGGTAGTGTTTTCTTCTTGGATCTTTACTATATCTTTATATTTGTTAACTAGTGTAGTTGCTGCTAGTTTGTCTACTCGCTCATTTTCTTTGTTGCCTGAATGGCTCTTGACTTTGATCCATTTAACTGTTATGTTCTGCATTATTATTATCTTATGTATTGTGCCTATCAGGATTCTATTTGGACTCTCATTTTTTCTTGTTCAATTTGTATGGCAGTTTTCCTCTTTTTTTATTGCATTGTTTGAGCTTTAGCTATCTGTTATTATATTTATTTTTTTGTTAATGCTTATTGTACAGATTGCTGAGAGGATCACCATCAGTTCTGCTCTTGTAGAGAATGGGGTATCTTGGGTTTCTGCTTGGAAGGTGTTAAGCTCTATACCTTTCTCAGTTTGGATGTTCCAGCCTATCCCCATTCTGCTATTTGTATATCGTCTTATGAAGGAGCCATCTGTATATATACTAAGATTATCATGCCCTACTATCTCCTGCACAATCTGTTGTAGTCTATGAATTGTTCTTTTTGGGGCCTTGATCTTCCTTTGTATTAAGTCCTTAGTTGTTGAAATTGAGTCCAGGTATATTGTTGGTGGAGGTGTTTGTGTGTTATCTGTATCTATATCTCTCAAGGCGATCTCTATTCCTTGTGAAGAGGACTGTAGTCTGTTTATCAAGAGTTGTCTACTATTGCTCCTTGTTGTCCAGAGTGATATCCTGTGGTACTATTCGTTATTTTGATGTTTATTGACTGTGCTAACAGTTGGTGCATTATATATTGCCATTTGTAACAAGTTTACCTAAGCTTCCCGAAGAAAGCATGGCTTTACACCTGAAAGTCAGATAACAACTGCTAACATGGTCTTAGAAAACTATGGATATTTCGATGAAACGAACATCTTTTCTTAAAGACCGGAAAGATGTTGTCAAATAGAATTTCAAGATAATCAAGGATTTGGACCTCTGGCCATGAAATACTAATGAGTTGCTAGAACACATGATATGACCTGACCGCCGATCCCGAAGCTCCGAGGTGACGTGAGACCCGAATTACTAATAGAATATAGACAAACACTAATAGATTCATAGTAATAGTGGTGTTTGCCATTCAGGGGAAACAAGAGATATCATAGACATACTTGTTTAACATTGTGTTTCATTATAATTGTCTTTATCATATTGTTTTTTATTTTATTTCCTTTTCTTTTTATTAATTACATGCATATGATCTTTCAGGAAAACCACTAAGATTATACGTATATTATTTTATGTATTTTTATTATATTTAATTATGTTGGGAAAACATGTATTTAAAGGTTGTTTTTTTCCTTTACTGACAACTCAGAGTTGTCTGCTCCTAGTTTACATTTAATAAAGTTTTTCTTTAACTAAGATACATAATAATGAAATGACTTCCTAACATTGCACATGTTACACTGTTTGTTCTAGTACTTGTTTCTAAGCTCTGGATTATTGAATAGGTACCCTTTATATTTGAAGACTGGAGATGTCTGATTGTTGCTGACCATATGGTTAACTATTATAACTTGATTGCTAGTGTTTTCTTTTTCTTTGTAATTAAAGTTGTCCTATCTTTCTTTGTTGCTAACCACTTGATTGTTTACTGCTGTTGTGGAAGGAGCACTGGTGTGTTTGAACGAAACTTATTTATCTCTAAATTGTGTTACTATTGTGTCTCCTAGCTGAACCTGCTTTCTCCTCATCTGCCCCCTGTGAATTGCATGTGTTGGTCCATATTTCCTTTAAATCCTTGTACTATTGAGGGGTTCTGCCCTGTTTGCCTAGTTTTGCTCGTGCCTGCTGCCATGTAAGGAATCTTATTTTGTTGTCATTGAGCAGTTTATTTAGGAAGAGGATTCCTCTGCGTCTGAGGTGCTTCCTGTGTTTGTCATACCAGCTTTCCTGTACTATTTCCTTAATTGGTCTTTCCTTATTCATGACAGGTTTCCCTGCCCAATTATGTTCTGTTGGAAGAAAGGTAATTCTTTGTACCTTCAACATACTTAAGATTTCATTTATTAGGTTCTTTCTCCTTTTTGTCCAAAAGGAAATTTTGTCCTTTAGGATCAATGTGCTGGTCCAGTATTTATTCTGGAGTTGTTGAAGTCTGATCTGTGTGATTATATCACAGAGGTTGTAGCTGTTCATTCTATGCAAAAGATTTTTGCCATGTATGAGAATTTGCCTGTCCCACAAGTTAACAAGTTTATATCCAAGGTCCATGTGCATTATGCAATTCGGTGTTGTTGATGACAGACCAGCTTTGTGTTTGAATATCTTATTTATCTTGCTGCTTATTTTATTATATTCTTCTTCAGACAGGACTAGGTCATTTAGTAGGTATTCTATCGCTGGGTATAGAGCATAATTTATGATATAGCGTGCTTGCTTATCTGTAATCCTTTTCTATGCTAGGATTCTGGTTGTGGTGTTCACTTTTTCTCTAATAATATTCTTCTGGTGGGGTTTTTTTCCATTCTCTGATATCCATACTCCTAGGATTCTTGTTGCCTTATTATGTTGTAGGGATAATATTCAGTCTCTATTTAACTTGATACTGCTTGTTCTACTTTCTTTACTAGTATTGATACAGATTAATAATAACTTGTCACTGTTAACTTGGATGTCATGATCTATGGGTCCATAGTGTAGTGGTTAGCACTCCGTAGGTCAGATTACAAGATTCCATTTCAATTACATCCAAAAATACAACAGATCGAGAAATTGAATCCTTCCATTGGTATAACTGTAAACTAACCGATGTTTCTAAATATAGCATCTGGTCTATATCTAGATTGTAATCAGGTTGTGATCTAAATTGAAAAGAATCATCATTGATCCAACTGCATTACCAGAAATGGTAGTAAGAAGAGTAGATCTCCAAACCGGTAGCATGCCTCTCAGGACCAATTTAAGAAAACAACTCGTCCAGGGACACAAATGGCTTCATACAAAAACTTGTGTGCAAGAAAAGGACTCTTCTAATTTAAGCCAGTCCCAGTCCTCATGCATGTGGCTGTACCAGGTTTCATAGACTTGACTATCGGGAGACCTTGGTAGGAGGAAAAATCCACGAACCACTCCGAAGGATCAAAAACTGGGATCCAGGATACTGAATTCGACAGCCTGATAACTAGAATACTCTTAATAAAAAATTGTTCTAAAAATAATTAAGACAGAATCACGCAGGCTTAAATTTTGTTGTTGGGCTGGAAGTGGTGATACATAGCATTAGTTAAATATATATATAGCTATCCATATAGATATGATTTACTATAATATATATGTAAAACTACTCATTTGTAATAACATAATAGTTTCGATTAATAAAATTATGAATTAAGCCTGTGACTCAAGGCATTATATTACCAATACAGATAGATACTCAGGAAACATAACTTGATATTCGCTGAACAGGTCCTAAACTCAACAAGAATGTGAACACTACACTGGAGAGAAGTAGATGCTATCAATCAGACAAGGAAAAGAGGAACCCCAAAGTGATATACCAACCTCATAGACAATCTTACAGACACAGAATATATATAAGACAGATTAACCAAAACCACTGGTAACTATAGAACCTTCAATCAAGGCAGACCTCTGGTTCAAATAAATACATACAAACTATACTGGAGTGCTACAGTTAAACATCAGGCAGAAATCATAGATAAGAAAAATTGAAATGACAGCCCCAACTCAATCACTTATACACACTATACAAGAGTTACAGAGACATCTCCACTAGAGAAATACAAGGGATGCACAATAAGAGAAAGAAATATATCACCAGAATCATGCACATACTCAACTAGAAAACAACACATGATTCAGATCCCAGTAGAAAAATCAAATATATCATTCCAGGGAAAGACAGAGGGGCACGCAACAAAATTAAGATGCAAAATATCACCGAGATCCATAACAAAGAACTAAGAGACTTAATGGAAACTGCTTAGGAAAACAGTTCATATCTCAAGCTACAGATAAATAATAGAAAACCAAACTCAATGAACATCAATGAAACTCTCAGCCTGGGAGACTCCGAGCTAGAAGAATTAAGAGCCATACAACACTAGCTTAAAGGTCACCAGCAAGTAACAATATATATAGATGGATCAGTATATGATCATGGCAGCAGACCATACATGGACTTCGGCTAGGTCATCAAAGACAAAGAAGGAAGAGAATATATCTTCCAGGGGCAGACACAGCTGCATGTATTCTCCACAAGGGCAGAGCTCATGGCTATAGTAACAGCAATCAGCATTTTGAGCATGGACACCACAGTTCAGTTATATACAGATAGCCTTAATATAATAATGAATCTGGCAGACACACCAGACAATCACAGATCAAGAAAGAAACAACATCAAAATCAAACAATCCTGGACACATACAATTACATAAAGAAGCACCTGGGCCTAATCATAACCTTTCACAAGATCAAAGTACACACAGGAGTTCCCCTTAATGAAAAAGCAGATAGACTATCCAAAATTGATCCCACATCACAAGACATGAAATCCAACAGAAGGATTATTAACATCAGGGAGTATCACCAGGAGTTATCACTGGTCAGCATCCAATAGGATCAAACATTAATAGATACATCAGGAAAGAACATGGCAAAACAAATCAATAAAGCAATAAGACTTACCAGATGGTGGCTGCTTAATAGAACCCAGAACATTTTTACAGAGGATGATCTCAAGAACATACAATGGAAACACACCTTTGATAGTCTTCATCCCTCCAATATAGAAGAACAGATCACATTAAACAAGGACCACCACTTAAGAAAGTTCAGCTTCAACCTGTAGTATGAAAAACTACCAACCAGGAGCAAACTACATAGCAGATATTTTTCAATCTATAGAGACAGCAAATGTTACAAATGCAAAGAAACAGAAGACACCACCCATCCTTTTCTATATAACAACCAGAAGGAAAACCTGAGAAAGAACTTTCAAAGAATTCTGATAAAACACATAGCTCCACACATCTGCAAAGAACACAAACAAGACTTCAAGAATTTCATACAACAATGCATTCATCTGAACACACTCAGAACTTTCAAGCTACTTATCAGAGGAGCGGTCATAAAAGAAATTCCAGAAATATTTAACAAGCTAATAACCAGTAGCAAGACAATTACAACAGTCATTATCGATACAATGAGAGGATGGAAAGAACTCCTACATGATATCTAGAAAGTGCATTGTGAAGAATCTCACTTATAAGCCTCAATCCCTTCAACAAACAGGACAACAAAATGAATCAAACGTACCCAAGACAGACAGCAACAGACCCAAGAGAACCAATTTGATCAAGTAGCAAAGGACCAGAATGAAAATCTGATCAGAATAGTCAATAGTTATACAAACGAATACATAAAGTACAACACTAACATTTTTACACTATTATTATTTCATTTAATAACTAGCACGGCCTTGGCATGTTAGTTTCTTTCCCTCAAAGAAAGGGCAACAAGCTGCGAGATAGTTCATAGCTTATTGAGTTTTGTTATTACTGAAACTACATCCTTGTACCTTTGCACCAGCTACACTGTATAAATATAATTTGAAAACAATAATAAAACAAGGTTGAGCTGGTTAAAAAAAAAATAAATAAAATAACTTGGATGTCATTTATCCTGAGGAACTCTAATGCTTTCTCTATTATACTTTGCATTTCTGTTTGGGAACTTGCAAACCATATCCTGTTATCCATATATGTTATTGCTGTAATCTTAGCCATCTTTTTTATCTTGGTGCTTATCTTTTTTGTGCTTGGTGCTGTTAGATCTAGGATGACTTCTGTTTCCATTGTGTATCCTTTATGCTTGTTCTCAATTTCCTGTAGTAATGGGTCGTAGAAGATTCTCCATAGTAGCAGTGATATGGTGTCCCCTTGATCGATTTTATCATTGATAGGGTATTCTTCTGTGAGGCCGTGCGCTGTTATCACACTGTTACTTCTGTCTTCTAGTATGTTGTCTATGATCTTAATTATGTGTTCTGGGAGGCATATCCCTCTAAGGGCTTGAATTATCATTTTTTTGTTGATGGAGTTATATGCTTTGCTGATATCTTTGTTGAATATCCATGCCTCCTTTTTGAATTCTCTGACCACCTCCATGACATTGTTCAGAATGTGAATTGGTTCCTATGTTCTACCTCCTGGCAGTCCAGCCCAGTTGTTTTTGCATAATATTTTCTATTTTGTACATATCTCTGCTATTCTTGTTATAAGGATTCCCATAAAAATTTTCCTGGCTATTTCTAGCAGGGTGATAGGACATGTGATGTTTATGTCTCCTAACCAGTCCTTGGGTTTTGAAATAGGATATACATTCCCCTTCCTCCAGTCACTTGGGATTTCTCCTGTTGTCAGGATCCGTTTGAAGAGAGATTCCAGGACTTGCAATCCTTTCTCTCCCAGATTTTTAAATACATTACTATATGGTATTCTGGAAGGTCCTGATGCACTTGCTGTCTTTTTCTTATGGATTGCGTTTTTAATTTCTGTTGTTTTGATGGAGTTTGTTATTTCTGTGTACAAATCTACTTGAATGTCTTGTTTCAAGTTATACTGTTCCTTTCAATGTGTGAATTCTTCTATATTCAGGACTTGTTTTTTTCTTGTCCATTGTTGAAAGTGGTTCCTGATTTTGTCTTTGATCTTTGTTGACTCCATTATGATTTTGATCTTGTCCTCTACTGTATGTTCTACTAATCTCCTGGTATCTATGAATCTAGCCTATCTATCTAGGATACTATTTATCATTTTCTTGGGATTCTCTTCTAGATCCTTATACCTATGTTCTGTGTGTCTCTAAATTGTTCTTGATTTGATCTTTGCCAACTGTACCTTTGCCATCTTGCTTTCTATATCCCAGATCTTTTTGGTTTCTAATAATTACCTATGCATTTCTTCTCTGTTGCATGTTATATCTTCTATACTGATCGGTGGTTCCTTGAGAATTGGAAGTGATAAATTTACTTCCTCAATCAAGTCCATTATTTGTGTTTCCTCTATTTGTGAATGTGACTCTAGGTTCGTGAGCCATGCCTGACATTTCCTATATATTTTACTGATTTGGAGTAATCTCTGTATCAACTTCTTGTATTTAGATCTATGGATAGTTCCGATGTTCTTTCTTGGTCTTCTTTTTTTAAGTGTAGCTTTTGCTGTTACTAGTATTACTTCCTTGAACTGTTTCCATATTACCTCTACTATTATTAAATTGTCTTTTATGATTTTGCTTGCCGAGTTCTCCATTCTCTGTTTAAACTTTGCCCACTGCTTTGAGTTGAAATTTAAGAAATCAATCTTGTTCTGTTTGATATTTTTTCTATTTGCTAATTTAGCCCAATCACTATATGGTGTATTTAGAGTAGATGTCACTATTTTGTAGTTACTATTTATGATTGTTTCTATTGTTATGTGGTCTGCACTAAGGATGCATTGGGCAAGTGTGTTTAATACCCAAATATAGTCTAATCTACTGCCATAATTTGATTTTGGTAGCATATATATGTAGCTTCTTTTGGTTGGATAAAGTTGTCTGTAAGTGTCTATTAAGTCGAACACTACCAAGGTATTGATCATGTGACTAGGTTTCATAGTTCTATTTTTTCCCAGAGTGCAGTCTAGTTGATGGTTCATCAAGTCATTCATGACTATAATGAACATATTTTTACTTTCTGCTTTACTGATCTTGAATTTGAGCCAGTGGTGTAGCTTCACTTTCTCTTTTCTTTTGGTCTCATATGCTACATTATAAACTGTTATCACTCTATATTTTATCTTTCCCTTAAAAGCCATGTTCACTAGCAGGCCATGATTCATATGTTCTTCTATGTTGTATACATGTATTGTTCATACTTTCCTCATAATGATACCTACTCCTGCTATATGTGTTTGCCATACTGGTTTTGATAACCATATTTAATATTCCCTTTCTTCATCTCACCAAAGTGTATTCTCTGCTAACCATGTTTCTGTTATTCCCAAAATATCTATTTCCTTTCCTTGCGTATTCTAACAATGATAATATCTCGAGTTCAGTATTGATTCCTCTTATATTTAAAGTACCTATCCTCCATTGTTAGTAAATAATCTTATTGTTGTTGTCTATTTTTACTTGCTTGGCCTCAGCCACTAGTTCTTTGGAAGTATTAATCATAGTTGTTTTGGAGAAAGGAGAGGACCGGGTTTGTTGAATCTGTGCTTTCTATTGATGATTCTAGATAATCCATCATTTCTTTCATGATTGTTACCATTGTTGATTCCATCTGATTGATTCTTTCATTGATCAATATTTGCTGCTGTCTGATGTCCATTCTTTTTGGTGATGGGTTCTGAAGTTTAAGTACTCCGAGGGTGTTGTTTGTTTAGGAGGAGAGTCTGTAATCACTGGTTCTTTGGCTTTGATATGTGGGCCTGCTTCTATTGCTGTTACTCTTCTGTCTAACATGTAGACCTGGTGTTTTATGGCCTTCATATCTGCTTAAAGTTGTTTGAGTGCTTCTATTACTCTTTCCATTTCTACCAGGGGAATCTGTGCACTCTTGGTAACACTTGCATATGTTCGTTCTGAGGTACGGAGATTAAAGATTTGTCTGTTATCTTGTCAGATGGTAGTAGACTCTTTTTGCATTATCGTTCTCAATTTGGGCTGTCATAATCTATTTGTTCTACTTCTCATGAATGGGCCTTCTTTGTTAGTTGAACAGGAAATGTGTTTATGATCATAAGTGCCATATCTGAAACAGAGCTTTTTGGTTTTTTCTATCCAAACTAGTTACTTGTTGTTGTGATTGAGACTGGCATTCTTTGCTGTGTTCAAGTCCTGGTTATTCTTGAAGTAAAGGATTGCAAATCTCTTATTCTGAGCTAAGTAGTTCAGGGGAAGTGGCAAGCTTGCGTGTTGGTATATCTGATAATTTCTTGCAACTCCTTCACTGAAGTTCCCTATGAAAAGTTTGCCAGGGTCACGCTATACTGGTTTCTTTTCTCCCTTGCCATGCGGGTTCTGACCATTGGATATGTTCACATGCAGAAGGTGTCCTTATAGAGTGTCCATTTTTGGACTTGTTCTTCATATGCAGTTGTTGTGCTAAACTGGACTGTACCTGATTGTACTGGTCCTACTAATTGAAGGATTATGTTCTCAATTACTATTTTGTTTTGAAACAGGTTGGCAATATCTATTTTTTTGAAATAGTTGGGATGTCCTAGATCCTAATGGCTCAGACTTTGCTTTCCTAGGTACCAATCTGTGGTGCAATCCTAAATTTGGCTTGTTTATTGCTGATGATCACTGTTTTATATACCATTGTAGCCTCATGATAATTGCTAAAGATAGCCATAATTGTTGGTGAACCGATGGGGAATTCTATACATATATGTTTTAGTGTTGTCAGGTGCCCCAGCTTGTTACAAACATGGTTGATTTTTTCCTCTATTGAGAAGCCAGGCATATCTTTCGGGTCAATAAAAACTTTTTCTAGACAAAGTGTATTCTGTTCCTCCTAAAAGTTCCTATGTTCCATTTATATAGTTGCTAGTTTTGGGTTTTTGTTATAGATGAAGTTGTTTTTTATAATGTTGTTATGGTTCTTCAGGTTCTCTTCTCCCTCTCCTATTGCTGACACTGTTGAGATTATTATTATAGGTGAGATCGGTCTGGTTTCCATATTTATCTTCTCTAATAACTCTCAGGCCTCTGTGATATTTTCCTTCGTGTCAGTCCTATTGTTGTATTCTTTGTTCTCAAGCTTCATATCTTTCTGGTTTTTGGTGCCAATTTTGTTGATCTTTGTCACTTCCGTTGCTTGTCCTGTTGCTTTCTTCATTTCTGTTTGTGTTTAGTTTTTCTTTGTATCTATAAGGGGGTTAAACTTGTTTCCGAGTTTCGCTTTCAATAATGGTTTGGAAATCTTGCCACTGCCTGTCAGGATTCTTTCCCCTGTGTAGTTAACTATTAGGTCTTTGGTTCTTGTCGACCTTCTTGACATGTTTGTTGTAGGAGCTCTTTGCGAGCATTGTGTTTTTTCTTCAATATTTTGAGTTGTTATTATAAAAGAAAATTTTTAAGAATTTTGATGTGAGTGGAAAAAAGTTTTTTGTTTTTTAAATTTTTTTTATTTATCTTGATATCCTTATATATTTTTACAATAGAATTTTATAATTTTTTTGATATTAAAACTAATTAAGGCTATGTAATCTAATTTGCTATACTATAGTCAAATAGTAAAATTTTATAGTTTATTTTATATACAAATATATATATAACCAAAATTAGTATACAACTTTATAGTAATAATATATAAATATTAAGTTTTATAGTTAAAAAATAATTTAAATTATGAATGAACCAAAATATTCTTTTCAAGTTGCATTTAGAAAATGAAATTTTGATAATATGTGAGTTAATATATGAAAGTTATTTAATTTGTAATTATTTATATTTTAATAAAAGTTAATAAATTTTTAATAAATTTTTGATAAATTTTAAACAAATTTTTCTTAATTAATCAATATATTATTTGACAAATTGTTGATAAATTTTTTGATAAATTATTAATAAATTATAAATATATATCAATTAAGTATTATTGATTTATTTATATTACCAATTTGATAAATTATTTTTTTTAAATAATATTGTATAAGTAATATTATTATAAATTTATTACTAATTTGTTCATATTAATTATTATTAAAAATATAATAATTATATTTTAATTCTATATTTTAAAGTTTTTAAAATCAAATTTTATTATATTATATATATAATTATAATAATAAATAATTGAATCTTTATTATAAAATAAATAGAATTATTTTATATTAATTTTAATTGAATAATAATATCTTGTTTTGAGATTAACAAAAAAAAACTGTTTTCTGAAAATTTTCCAACCCTCAAAAACTTCCTTATTAAGCAAAAACACAAAACAAACTTATTTCTAGCTACAGAGTAGCACTCTTCTATAATATGGCCTTCATAAGACAAATGAGAAGTCTAGTAAGATAAATGACACTAGAATATAATATTGACAGAATCAACAAGAACAATAGTAGAATTCTAAAAGCAAAAGCAACAATACTTGTCTCTCAACTTAAACATACTTTTTTGGAACCAAGAAAGTACTTCCAAAGAAGTTAACAGACAAAAAGAAAGAAAGTAATTATATAATCACATAGTTATAAGAGATGAAAGTAGAAGAAATAAAGCAAAATATATGACTAGTAAAGGATCTCTCAATTAGTAGAACAATATTTCTTTTTATAGTTTGTAAATTAAAAATTAGGAATACTCACTTGTTACAAACCTAAAACAAGTAAACAAATATTATCAGCTAGTTAGGATATAGTTATAATAGTCAAAGAGACAAGCATAAAAGACTGATGAAATTATAGAACACCTAGAATCAACAAGGAATACTTAAATTATAAAAAGCCTTCATAATCCAGAATAGGTACCAGAACAAATATCTATAGAAAAGATAGTTTTCACTAAATAAAAAATAAATTATCTTCTGGTTCTAAAATATATAAGATATGAATTTTCAATCAGAAAACCACAAATTACCATTATTTTTGACAATTAGAAAAATATATAAAGAGCATATAAAATAGAAATTATAGATTATAAGAATATCAAATACAAAAAAATTGCCTTTTTAGAATCCAAAGAAAGTAATTCCTATACTATCTGAATATAGAACATCCCTCAATATTTTGCTAAAACTGATTTTGTAGAATTTTTTGATAAACAAATTAGTATTGATTGCATCACTTTGCAAAGAATAGAACCATTTCAAACAGTAAATATAATCTTTTTCAATATCTTAGGCTATATAGAAATCAGTCAGGACTAGTCACTTATAAAGGGCTTCTACTTTTACAAAATATTTTTCTTTTATAGAGTATATGAGACCAAAGAACATAGGAAATGTTTTAACACTATATTTATACAACTGTATTAGACACAATAGTAGCAGATTTAATAGTTACAAGCACAAGTATAAAATTAAAATCAGTTTATATTTGTTTGAGAACAATAATCAAGCTAAAAGGTTAGATATCTTTAGCTTCAAGACCAGAGAAGAACTATTAGATGCAAAATAAATGTTCTTGTGATTAAAGAAATTCAAATACTATAGATTAATCATGAAACAAAACTGTATCTTAACTTTGATTTATTGAAATATAGCCTACACACTTGCCTAGACAGACTTGAGTTCCTTACCTCAAGACAATATATCAATAGATTCAACAATCTGAGAATTTTCCCTAGTCTCTACATATAACAAGCTTTAACATTAACATCAACAGAATATTTAAAACATATGAAAACTAAAGAATTTATATAAATATTCTAAAATATGGATACAGTTCCAATAATAATAAACACAGTAAAGACATCTGAAAGGTTTCCTCAGCAATTTAGATAGATATTAAGGAGATGAAGAGTGCTTTCTAGAACCTAAATAAGAGAGTAGATGTTCTATAACAGGAATGCATCAATAGATATCCAGAGAGAATAAATAAGCTTATGGAAGAGCTAGAAAAGAACACATCTGACAATAGCAAAAAGCAGATAGTTGAAACCAGTATGAAGCTTCAGGACAATAAAAAACACAAGAGGCATATCAATAACAGCTAAATAGAATAAATTCATTGATAAAAGAAGCAATTAACATCTTTAAACTCTCTTAATAAACAGTTCTCAATGGACATAATATCATCTAATAACGTAATAAATACTATCTAAATATACTCTCTGAGAGAAAAAAGTAATAAAATAAATAATACAGATTTAAGTAGTTAACATATCCAAAAACAAATAATCAAAGTATCAACAATTATATAATTAAAAACAATACATACCTCAAGAAAAAACTCATAATTAATTACTTAGTATAAATAATAGTAATAAATAACATAAGAGATATGATAAAGGAGAAGTACAAACTATAAATAGAATATTGTATAGAAAACAAATGAGAAATTATTATAATCACAGAAATCAATAGAAATATAGATCAGACCAAACATTGGAAACAACAAGAATATCAACTAATAACCTCAGTGGACCTAAAAAGGAAAATTGAATATAAATTATGCATAGTAATATATAATAATCTCATAATTGGAATATATAAAAAACAGGAAATAAAGAACAAAGCCATAGTAATATATATAATCTTTCCAGGATAACACAAACTTAGAATAATAGGAATATACCTTCTATTAAAAAGCAGCAATCAAAAGAACTAAATAGTATTTGAGCATACTATCCAGAAATAAATAATACAAATAGAAAGATAGAATCATATATAGGAATATGAGAAGACTTTAATGCCATATTAAATTCTTTTATCAATAAACAATATAGCTAAGAGAAGGCAAACAATCATCAATCAAAATCAGAACTACTGGAATGGTTAATTATCAAGAACTTTGATAACACATTCAGAGCACACAACTCAACACAGCCAATATACACATAGAGCAACAGCAGAGGAGCAACCAGCAGAATTGACTAGATCTGGTATGAGCTACAAAGTACCTAACAATCAAGGAACTTATATATAACAAAGTATTCAAATCTCATATACAAGAGTAACCATGGAATCATGTTTATCAGAATAAAAATGTGACAACTTGACAAACAGAAAAAATAGAAAATCTACATGTGTGATTACTAATACAACTGACATAGTACAGATACCAAGCAATAAAAGAATTTCAGAAATAAAATCAAATACAAGGTATAAGAGAGAAGTATAACAAAACAAGAAGACCTGAACAGTCTTTGACATAACTTCAAACAATATATTTTGATAGTAGCAAGTAGATATATACACAAATTAAAGATCCAAAAGGGAGTAAAAATACAGGAAAGCTTCTAATGATATATAAAAAGATCATAAATATCAAGATACTATCAGAGATATTGTAAAAGAATATAGATATATTCAATAAGCAAACTAAATAACTGATTGAGAAACAAATGGTCAAAATATAGGAATATTTTTTGAAATTGATAGTAGAACTAGAAAAATATCAATACAAATACCTACAAAACTATCTACTCAAATAGAAAAAGTTATGCAAAAAGTATATAATATAATACAAAATTATAGCTAGAATAATCAATAAACATTGAAAGAATAAGGAAATAGAATAACACATAAAAGTAAATAGCATAATAATGAAAGATCAATAATTAATAGCATTATAGAGAAATTCAACAAATCTATAGTAATAGATAAACTCATGGTGGAGAAAGATAATAAAATAGAAATAATCACAAAATCTAAGAAAGCCACTTTGTAAAATAAACCCATTTCAGAAAAGTTACACTAGTAGACAACTTATTCGAATGGTCAAAGCAATATGCACTAAGGAAAAAAATTCAAAACAATTGATATAACACTCTAATTGAATATATTACTATTCAGAAACTCAAAAAGACCATATATAATATAAGCTTCAAATCAGTATTAGGATCAAATAATATACCTTATATAGTTTACAAATACTTCAGACTGAAAACATTAGTATAATTTATAAATCTCTATAATAGAATCCTTATATAAGAAGAAACATCTAGGAAGTAAAGTACAAAATACAAATATCCTATTTCCAAATTCACTAACTAGCACAACCAGCTTGAAATAATCAGATCTATTATATTATTCATTGCCAAAAGAAAAATTTTCATGAAAATAATCAATAACCACTATTTTTTTTTTTTTTTGCCCTCTGTCAGGCTAGTTACATATACTTTATTAAACATTTGTAAACTGTACATATAATATGAGATGCTAAAGCTAATTCTTTAACTAACTCACTCGTC
>CAJVPT010003184.1:0-15798 GCA_910592055.1 Acaulospora colombiana
TAAAACCAAGGTTTTTTAATTCTGTTCTACTATATAAATTAGCAATTAATAATAAAATGCTAGATTTATATTTTGTAGAAATTGAATTATGCATTGTTTTAATATTATTAATAATTTAAATGGATTTTATTGCATTGCAAGAATTAAGAAAAAATAATTTTTCAATATAAAAATTATTTGAAAAGTAATTATATAATTGTTATGGTTGATTGCCAGATAATTATAAACCAGTATTATATACAATAGATGTAATAAGACTTTTTGGGATAAGGAATATAAATTAAAAGGTAGAGGATAAGAATTATGAGAATTTAATAAAGAAGAATGTTTTTTTATCAAATTTAAAGAAGGCATAATGAAAAAATTTCAAAATTTGAAAATGAAATATAGTTTTGTTTATATAAATATTTGATAATTAATAATTAAATTTTAATGGACTTTTTTTTATATAATATTTTATAATGTAGGCTTTAAAACAAATGTTTTTTTATTAAATTTGATAACATATTGGCAGAAATATAAGTATTTTAATTTTTTTAAAAAAATTAAACTCACAGAAATAATCAAATTTTAAAAATAGAATCGAATTTATTTATATTATTTTCTCATTAACTAGTAATTATATTTAAATATATATTTTTTTATATAATAGTTCGTGATATAAGCTTTACATAAATATTTTTTGAGTAAATATAATTATATATTGATAAATAAATATATATTTTAATTTTTTTTAAAAAAGTAAATTCACAAAAATTGTCAAATTCTAAAAATAAAGTTTAATATATTTAATCTATTTTTTTATTATTGAGTAATTAGATTTAAACAATATTTTTTTTAAATTATAGCTTATAACATAAGCTTTAAAACAATACTTTTTTTTTTTTTTATTTAATCGCAACTGATATTTAATGCGAGCACATTTTATTTAGAATTTACTTAATATCAAGGATCTTGAAAAATCCAGGCATTGATATCAATCATCTCTTACAACCTATATATTTCCATATACCTGCAGATTAATGATAACTTATTGTGACATTTCTAGATGGACCTACTATCACTCAGAAAGTGGATAGACCCAACTAGAGGCCAAATGGTCAAATACATAGTCATTAACAGCAAGATAGGCTAATCTAACAGTGAGCTTGTTATAAATTTTATTATATTCACTAAACTAGGCTATATATTATATGTACCCAATGGGATTATATTTTTACCCTTCAATACTCCCAGAGATATTATTCACTCAAACCTTGGAAGGGAGCACGTTACCTTCTTTGTCACCATCTGTGGCATCGGATTAATCCCATTTGACTGATTTTCATTTAAGCGGAGCTCCAGATTGAGATATCCTGAGCTAGAAGTGTGGTTTGTGCTATGAAGTCTGCCGTGTCAGGGGGTTGTAGACTTTTTATAGGAGTTAGACCAGAAGCCTTTCCTCATACAACCTTTTTGCTTCAACCTGTTTTCAGCCCGCGATCGTCAAAAAGACCAGAGGTTCTATTTTCATGCAACCTAACTAATTTTGGTGAGATCCGGATGATTGGGTATAACTTTCACAAGATAACCAGTAAATCTGATCAGAAGGGTATTTTTTAAAACAAATACTTTTATATTAAATATAATTATAAATTAATAGAAATATAAGTGTTTTAATTTTTTAAAAAAATTAACCTTGCAAAAATAATCAAATTCTAAAAACAGAGTCTAATTTATTTATACTATTTTCTTATTATCCAGTAATTAGATTTAAACAATCTTTTTTTAAAATGATAACTTATAATATAAGTTTTAAATTAAAATTTTTTAATTAAATTTAATTATGTATTAATGGAGTTATAAGTATTTTAAATTCAGAATAAAAGAAATAATCTAAATCATTTTAAATAAAAAAAAATTATCAGAAAATTTTTAAATAATATTTTTATCACCTTCAAAAATAACTATTTATTAAAAATTTTTGATTAAATATTAATAAAATTAAGGTTTTATATAAAAAATATCTAATATTAGTGATATTTAATATCTCAAATAAAATTATAATTTATTAGTTTTCTTTTTTATTTTTATAAAAATCATATAAATTGTTTGTTAGATCAAAGTTTTAAAAAATATTAAAAAAAAGTTTTTTAAACAAAATCTTAGTTATGTTTATTAACTTTAATAAAGTAATGTATAAATTATTACAGAAATTACAAAGATTGTTATATAGAGCTATATATTATTTATATTATTAAACTCCCTAAAATCAGATCTTTAACAAATTTATTGTGTGGCTTATTTTCCAGAAGTATCCAGTAGAATTAAGTTTCTATTACTCTTTCTATTTAAAAAAAAATTAGATACAGCTTATTGAATTTTTAATTTTTTCAGATTCCTTTCAACTAACTTAATATAATAAACTTGTCAGTTTCTTAAAAAAAGGAGTATGCCTTTTTTATAATTTTGATAATTATAACTTGTTACCAATATCAAGTATATTTAGAAAAAGAATATAAGTTTACTGGCATTGTGTATTATATAAAAGTGAAAAAAACATTTATATCAAAATGAAAAAATTCTAGAAAAATTTTGAAATAAAAGAATAGTTATACCTTTTATAAATAAAAAGAATTCTTGATATTTTTTTTTAATAAAAAAGATATTTCTTCCATAGTCATAACACTTTTAAGTAGTAATGAGAAAGAGAAAACCATAGCTTATATAATATTTATCTATTTATATATTAGATATTATGACTTATAGTGAACTTAAAGTTTTTATAGAGTTTAGGAAATATATTTATATTTTTAAAGTATCAATATATAATATATAAAAATATTAAAATATAAAATTTTATAATTTTTATTTAATTTAAATTTTATTTATTATTATTATTATTATTATTATTTTTTTTAAACGCTAACTCATTTTTGTGCCAGTTTCATGCTTTTTATTATAATCAAGATATGTCCTAGGAACAACCAGAATGAGTAATTACCTATACTGTCTAAGGATTTACAGATCAATTAATAGTACAATGGGCATCTATTTACATCTCACCCAACCAGGATAAGGTAACTATATGATCATCTAGTGTAGGACTGTCTCTTAATTCTAACTAAACTATAGGAGTTTGAGGAGTCTACCTTTATAAAGTGATTTTGCCATATTACACTACATCTGAAATCGACACTTTCTAGGGTTTGTGGCTCATTGGATGATCTGTTGTTATTCCTGATTAGGGAAACTAACATGCCAAGAACTTGCCCAAGATATCCATCACCACTGGTGTTGGGGATCTCTTGTACGGGATGATCCTGTTAGTACTTAAAGTTATTGTATCTATTGGGCTTGTCTTGTGTCACAATCTGTCTTGATACTTTGATAGAGCAGTCTTGTGTGAAGGACATTGGACCACTTAGTTTTCCCTTTTTGAGTGCCTGTCTTGTATCTTCAGTATCACACCGGGCTAAATTTTTGTCTCCTTTGGGCATGTCTTGTTATTCTCTAAGTGGACAAGTCCTTTTTTTCCCTGTCATGACCAGATGATCTGTCTTGTGTAGGAGATCATACCACTTATGTTTGCCTATTTGTAACTTGTATTGTTGCAAAGTTCATCTTGTTATGGCTATATAAGTGAACGGGTTCTTCTTATTGCCTTATTGGGGCACTTGATTATCATCATGGGGTAGATGAGATATTTGTGCTACCCATAGCTTAATTTTATTTATTATATGAAGATTATTTATATTAAATAATTATATAATTATTTTATTTTAGTTAAATAAGATATAAATAGTTTACAAAATAAAAAAACTCTTTCTTACATATCTCAAAAAAATCTCATAATTACTATTTTAAAAAATTTCAAAAATTTCAATCTTGAAAAAATATCAAAGGAACCTAGAAGCATCTCTTTCAAGAAATTTAATTATTAATATAAATACATTCTCTTTGATATTCTTATTACTTATAGTTAAAGAAAATTAGCAATAATCTATTACATAAACACAAAAATAAACAAATTCTTTGTCACCTATTCCTTCTCTTCTCATCTCCTTTCAAACCTTGGAAACTGTTTACCTATTTAATTTACATCTATTAGAAATTTAGAGAATGAACAAGTCAAGTTCAAGGTGATAATAACTATTTTTGAAACAGTTCAAAGAAATAGACTCTCAAGTCTTTATACAAATATTAATATCTCTATTCTTGAACCTATGACCTTAACAATCCTTAACATATTTCTAGACTTTTAACAAATCTTTAAACTTATAGATAAATATCACAAAATAGTTATAAAAGAAATTAAAAAACTAAGCTATAACCTTCATATCTTTTAAAATAAACTTGATATTATAATAGATAAAATCTTTAATACTTTTTATCTAAAACAAAAAACTCAAAACTTCATATTTCCTTCAAACATACCTGTTTCAACTAAGGAAATAATTTGTAATAATAATTTTTTTTTTTTTAACGGGCTCATGCCTAACTTTATTGAATCCCAAATTACAAGTTTATATTGCGCAAAGCACAAATACATGGATGTATATTCGGGGAGGATAAAGATAACGATAAACTAAAGTTATTCTAAAGCTACTTTGAGGCTTATTTTCCTTTCTTTTTCAAAGAAAAACCAGCATCCCTAGAGCATGCTGGTGTCAAAAATGAAAATAAAGAAATAAAAGAAAATTGGACAGTTATATAAAATGTATCAGTCTTGTTTCTTGGCACATGCCTATCTTGTTCAAATTCCTCTCATGGAAAGATCTGGGGGAAGACTTCTACTGAGTCTTTTACAGAAATAAGGTGGAGGCCGAAGAGGAGACTTTACAGTTTTAAGGCTTGTAGGAAGGGAGTAATCAGGAAGGCCCAGGTGGTATATTGGTGTCTGCATGAATGACTTGAAGTCTTCCAGTATATCGTCAATTAAACCTATTCCTACCTAAAGATGGGAATACTTATCCATTTGTGCCTCTTATTTCAGATTTAATTCCTTATAGAAAGAACAGTACCTAGCCTCGCAGTAGATATACCTTGCTAGTGGCCATTGGTATTAGTGATCAACAAGGATCTCCCAGATTATCCGGCCGGCTCACATATCACTGCTGATATTTTTGGACTCGAGTTTCGATTGGTGTAGTGGCATTAGCCTTCTAGTCTTCCAGCTTGGGATTTTTTGAAGATAGAATGAAAACTTTCTGGGTTACTTTGCACATAAGCTTTACTATTGAGTATCCTTAGTAGCTCCATACTTTCTCTGATTTAGACTTTTCGGGCAGTAAAGGTTGAAACCTACCTGACATACAATCAGGATGTAGGTGACTCTGACTTGAGAAAAGGTCAATTGAGCATCTTGTGATCTTTACCATGGTCGGATGGACTCTTTCTTGTGTCCAATGATGTGTCAGTACCATGTCCTATATCCACCCGTGCTAGACAAAATAACTTATGATAAACCCCAGGTTCTTATGGGACTGAGAAAATACATTCAGACACGTGAGGTGGCCAATAAGAGCTTGTTTACAATCTTGTCCAATATGTTTTACGTCGACTAATCAGAGTTGGTGAGATCCGTGCTACCCAAAATTTCAGGATTAAGCTGGGGTAGGCAAAATTCCTCAAAAAGCCATGAAAAAGATAGCTATGAGAGGCCACAACACCAGTCAAAGAGTGAAAAATTGAGTCCTTTGACTGGTTTTAATCTCTATTATCTTCACCATAACTAAGAGGTGAAAGGTACTTCATTGTTGGTCCTTTTCCCTTTAGGAACTTTCTTGCCATAGGTAGTAAAGGTGGAAGCTAAACTTTGCAAGCCATGAGAGTTCAGTTTGTTCAAAGGAGGTTGTAGACAAGAGGGAAGGGGTGGTGAGGGAGTTCTAGGAGAACTTTTGGATTGGTTTAAAGAAAGTAGTAAGACTTTATTAGCCTAGAAGTATTAAAAACTTCTTGCGAACATCTTTTTTGTGTGTGGTCAGAGGATTAACAGAAATGGTATGTTTGTAATAATAATATAAAAATATATACAAATCAATCTACTCTTATATTATCCTACATGCAGGATATATATATCAACCAGCTTATTATATCCAAAGATAACAATGATAAAATCAATGATCAACAAGACTTGGATCAATTATAAGTAACAACAAATGATACTTCAATAAACCTATCAAAAAGGCCTTCAAAGGATTCTACAAACTTATAGGCTGATCAAATTAACAATGAATTAGACATTAGATTAATCAATCTTCAAAAAAATCAAAAATACTTCTAGAAATTTGCCAAGAACTTAATACCTTCACTTATAAATCAAAAGTAACTGTCAAGCTTTTCTTAAATATCAAACAAGAAGTATTCATTAAGGCTCCTGAAAATATAAAGGCAATATTCATCAAAATTGAACTTAGAGATAGAACCTTCTTTTGCATATTCACACAAACAGAAATAATTAAAGACAAATACTAATTATAATACAAAGAGATTGAAAAACAAAATAATAACAACTACTACAACAAACACAATATCATCTTCATTATTAAAGCAACAAAACACAATATTAAAAATATTATCAACAAAGTATTCTTCATAGTTTATTTCAAAATTTGTAATCCGTCAAACCTTAAATATTGGCAGGTCATAACAATTCTCAAATATAAATTCAATTATTTCATGAACTTATTATCACCAAAAATAGACTACTATAATATTTTCAAATACTATGAAAAGATAATAAAAAACAAATTACCTGAACTTCTTGTCTTTATTGACCTTATTTCTACAAATATAAAAATAAAACTATTGTATTCTCTTCATATTTCATTACTACGACTACTAACATAAATAACCAAAAGTCTACAAATATATTATAATTTCAATTTTCTTCTAGAAACATTCTTTAAAAAAAAATTAGATTTTCTAAAATCTTATTCCAAAAGTCAAGGATCTCTTCTCACTAAAACATAGAATCTAGCTGAAAGATTTAAAAGCTTTGATAATAGAACTTAGAAACTTCTATTATGTTTCACACAAACTTCCAAAATCTTACTTCAACTTTCCTTGCCCTAAACAACAGTTTCTAGTCTTATATATTTAATTATCAATTGAACTAGCTATTCACTTCTCAATAGACAACAACTCAATAATCAAAAGAGATGCCACACAATTACTATGAGAGTACAACTTTGCAGTCAGAGTCCTTCTTTTTGACTATATTAGAATAAGATAGGCCCTTCCTCCATTATATTAAATCAGTGAAAACCTTAATATCTTATTTTCAATTTAACAGCAGAGTGAGATGAATCCATTTTTAGAATTTTTGAATTCAAAATTCAGATTCCAGCTCCTATTAGAACCTAAATGGATTACTGCCAATCAAAAAAATTTCCTCTATTAGAATCATTAGAACTTATCATGAAAAATTTTAATATCTCAAAAGAATATTTGTATTGAGATTTACCTAAATTCAAGAAAAACCTGAACAAGATTAAAATAATAAATTATGACAAAATATCTTGAAATTGGATTCATCCAATACAATCTGACCTCTCTATACTTGAAGATATAATTTCTTTCTTCAAAAACAATCTAATTAATATTACCCTTTCCATTATAGAAAATGAATTCCTTTCAAAATATAACAATGAATTAAGCAATTACTTCTACTTTATCAAACTTCTAGATTATTTTATTATTGAACCAGATCTATCTGACCCAGAACTAACTCTTCTTCCTATTCTAATCTAAGGAATACTAGTAGCAACAATGACAGTCACTCCTTTAATTCTAATAACAATACTTCTATACTACAACATCAAATTTGCAACCTTCTTACTTTAACTATAATAAACAAACAAGATCTAAATCAAATGGAAAAACTACAATGTTTCATAGATTTTCTACCAAATACAATAGACATAATGATATATATCAAAACAAAATATATAATCTATCACTCTCTTTTCAAAAAACTTAACAACTATACTATAATCTCAAACCAACCTAATAATACCATCAAAAATAATACATGTATCCTCATATCCAACAAAATAGCAAATTATATCTTCAAGACATTTATATAAAATAAGTACTGGTATGCAGTATATTTTAAATTCAAGTCCAAAATTGAGATAATAATAATCACTATATATCTCTCATATAATAATCAATTTAGAAAGAAGATAATATATTCATTTCATGAATTTATCTTCAACAATAAAACTGAATAAATCATAACTGGAAATTTCAACACATTTTCAAAAACAATACTATCAATAAATGTATCCATAAATAACAAAAAAAGGAAAATATATATAGCTTAATCAATTCAATAAAGACTTTTTTCAAGGAACATGAATATACCCATCTTATATCCATAAATGCTTCAAGAATCAATCAAGTTTAGCTCATACCAATCTAGTAAACAGAATGTTAAGTTACAATGTATCCGAACCAGAATCCATAACCTTTGACTATAAGCAAATTAAAATAATATTTGACTGGTTTGAATACAAACCACAAAAAATAAAATTCACAATAAAAGCATATCAATTTGAAAAGTAATATCTAACAATTGGTATTATTCAAAGAAGATATTATCTTACAACTTGACCAATTTCTTTTTCTCTTATGGTTACTATTTGAAAATATAATCAATCAAGTCCTCAACAAAAATCTATCTATTAGAAAAATATAAATACTAATAAAAAACAAAAGAATTTTTTCTCAGAGTTGATAATACCATAAAATATATCAAGAAAGCCCTCAAGAAAATGAGATCTAATACTTTATCTATTGTTCTATATAAAAAAGCTAAGGAGTATTATCAGAGAGTATCACAATTCCTTCCCAGGATAAGCTCACTAAAAAAAAACACTTCGGATCTTAATTATAGAAAACCAAAAGAAAACTGTATCCTTAATAGTAAACAATATTCAAAAAAGAGTTAAAGAAATCTTCACAAACTTTTGAAACAGATCTAAAAATTACATTAAAATGACCTTCAATTACATCAAATCCTTTTTTTATCTTTAAATCCTTATTAATGGACAACAATTATAATATAACCCTGAAATTTTAACTGATATTATTACAAATCATTTCAAAAAGCTACTTATATCTAAAGAATTTGAAATCAATGAATCATAATAATAAGACAATATACTTAAACAATAAATAAAAGAGAAAATATATTGAGACTTAATCGAAACTATTACTATGCAAGACTTAGAAAAATCAATAAACTTATATCCAACAAACAAAGCTCTTGACCCTTGTAAAGTTCCTTACAAAGCATAGAAACACATAGGAATCCTAATTCATATAGCATTAAACAAGCTCTTTAATAATATATTAAGAAATGATTACCTTCCCAAAGTTTGGAAACAATCCATCTTCACACTTCTGCCAAAAAAACTTATTTGATTTCACAACTTAAATAATATCAAACCCATTGTCCTTATAGAAACAAATAGAAAATTTTTCATAAGATTTTCAACAAATGACTATTATCACAATAGTCAAGTTTGATATCCTATCATTATTCAACTTTGCTAGTACAAAAGATCAAAGTATTTTTGAATCACAGGCTATTATAAGATCTTTTATTAGCATTTTCTCAAATCTTGATAAAAAATATTGGTTAGTCTTATTCGATATTTCAAAGGTATATGACTCAGTTCATCTTAAGAATTTCAAGTTTGTCATAAATAGAATAAAATTATCTCCAAAATTCACAAATATTATCATAAAGCTACTGACAAATTGGTCACTTTAGTTTATCTCCTACAGCAACCAAACCTACTCTATTTCAGTTTCACAAGAACTGGACCAGAGAGAAACTATAGTACTATTATTATGAATTATTTTCTATAATCCAATTATTAGACCTATGGATCAATAGTGCAGTGGTTAGCACTCCATAGATTAGATCACAAGATCCAGTTTCAATTCCACCCCAATATAAAACCAATACAAGAAATTGAATCCATCTATTGGTATAACCGTAAACTAACCGATGTTTCTAAATATAGCATCCAGTCTATATCTAGATTGTGATCAGATTGTGATCTGAATTGGATAGGATTATCACTGATACAATCATATTACCAGAAATGGTAGCAAGAAGAGTAGATCCCTAAACTGGTAGCATGTCTCTCAGAACTAAAACAAGAAAACAACTCATCCGGGGACACAAATGGCTTAATATAAAAAAAAAAAACTCATGCTCAAGAAAAAGGACTCAGTCATAATAAGCCAGTTCCGGTCCTCATGCATGTGACTATGCCAGCTTTCACGAACTTGACTATCAGGAGGCCTTGGTGGGAGGAGAAATCTGCAGACCACTTCAAAGAATCAAAAATTGGGATCCAGGATACTGAATTCGATGACTTGATAACTAGAATACTCTTAATAAAAAATTGTTTTAGGAATAATTAAGACAGAATTGTGCAGGCTTTCAGTTTGGAATTGGGCTGGTAATGGTAATATATAGTATTAGTTAAATATATACAGTATATAGCTATCTATATAAATATGATTTACTATAACATATATGTAAAATTACTCGTTTGTAATAACATAACAGTTTCGATTTAATAAAAATTACAAATTAAGTCTGTGGCCATGGATACCAATAGACTCAAAGCAAGGGAAAAATCAAACCAGACAATTATAGATACCTTTATATACATCAGGAAACAACAAATTTAAAAATCTCAAATCACAAAATAAAAGTACATATGGATATCCCTTTCAATAAAAAAGCAGACAAGTTAGCCAGGATCGATCCTATCTCTACAAATATGAAACCAAACTGGAAACTCATTAACATAAGATGACCTCACAAAGGAATGGACCCAATAAATATAATCTGGGATACAACACAAATAGACATACTATGCAGAGAACTAGTGAAACAAGTAAGTTAACAAAGCTATCAGGCTAACCAAATGGAAGCTATTGAATAGGACACAAAACAGATTCACAGAAGAAGACTACAGAAACATTTACTGGAAACACATATTCAACAGCATTCACCCATTCGAAATGAACAAACATATAACTTCATATAGAGATCATCACATGAGAAAGTTTAGTTTCAATCTCTGATATGAAGAACTCCTGATCAAGACTAAGCTTCACAATAGATATATACTAATCTACAAGAATACCAAATGCTACAAATGCAAGGAAGTCGAGGACACTACGCACCCATTCCTATATAGCAACAACACAGAAATATTGAGACACAACTTTCACAGGATTCTCATCAAACACGTATCAACATACATCCAAAAAGAATACAAAAAAAGCTTCAAGAAGGTCATATATAGACAGATAAACTCTAGAACTTTCAAACTACTGATCTGAGAAGCAGTATTGAAAGAAATATCAGAAATACTTAACTAAATCATAGCCAATGATTTCAAAGTGACAAAAACTATCACGAACATGATAAGAGAATAGAAGAAACTTTTATATGACATATGGATAAACAGATGCGATAAAATATATAATCTGAAGAACATATAAGAACCTATCAAATGGCACAGACACAAAACAAACAAGGTACAGAAAACCACAAGCCACATTGACCCGATCACTTTACAACAATTTCTTTCAAACCTAATCAATATAGTAAATAGATACATCAACGAGCACATAAAATACCAGACTAACATTCTCACCATTTTATCCTTTTATATGACAATTAGCATAGCCTTGGTATGTTAGTTTCTTCTCCCAAGCAGAGAAAAGGCAACAGGCTGTGAGATAGCAAATAGCTTATCAAGTTTTATTATTACTGAATATATATCCCTGTACTGTATACATCATGTATAAATATAATTTGAAAAAAATAATAAAACAAGGCTGAGCCAGTTAAAAAAAAAAAAATAATAATCCAGTTATTTAGAAAATACAAAATATCTTATCACTCAACAATAACATCTTTGCCTATATTGATGAAGTTGCAATATTCATATAAAATTTAACATTATTACAAAAAGCAACTGATATACTGTATTTACATTATTTTTTAAAATGAATCACATAACCTGCAATATATTAAAGATTAATTTAATAACAAACTATTCTTGGAAAAGCAATAAATAAAAACAATACTTAAAAGTGGAGGATTTAGAAATCATTCTCAAACTATTCAAACAAGATATCAAATATCTGGGAATCTATTTATCTGACAAGTCCCTTGAGTTATCAACAAAACAAAGACCCTTAAACAAATCCAATAAATTTATCAAAAGTATTGTCAGTCAAAAAATATGAAATGGTTCTATTATAAAACAAGTATTACAATAGATTATTCCAACTTAAATTGATTATACTCTTCAAATAACACCCTTAAGGAAACATAACATCAATATACTTCAAACATTATTTAACAAAATAATAAAAAAAAAACTGAGTATAGAATACATTCTATCAAATAGAACCTATTTCTCACAAGCTAAAATTAACTTAACAGCTCTTAAGAATTGAAAAACACTAACTCTGGTCAAAATATTAGTCACTATTTTAGTGAACAGAAAAACCACTTCTTTAATTCAACAAGAGATCTCATCAATTCAAATTAGCACTGCAATATAGTTTTGTTCAATTTGCTATCCTCAACATTTTGAACAATTATGGATCACAGAAGCAGCTCAAATTGCAACAAACTATAAAATCAATATCTGTTCAAATCTATGTCCTTTCTCATACAAGAATATATGATTATTCCTAAATCTTCATACCAAAATAAATAAGACAACAATCTTATATTTATCAAGACACAAGATTAAAATAGTCAAATAGATTATACAATATAATAAATTTAATATAAATTCATGGAATAAGCTTTATATAAAATAGGATAAGTCACTTCTTATTATATCTTCAGCTGATACATCAATTTCAAAAAAAACCTTTCTACAATAACTGCCAATATGCTACCCCTTTTTAATTCAAAATCCCTTTTCTGGATATTTAAAAATGCAAATAACATAGACTTTATAAAAACAATAAAAAATTATAGTAATAAAGAAACAATTAGAGGATGCCATTACATCATAAATAAAAACTCATATTATCTAAACCAATGCCAATATTATATTCAACCTTGTATCATAAGAAAACCTATTGAAATAGTTAAATTAATATGGCACAAAAAAAAAATAACAATATTTTTTATCTCTTTAACAATTTATATGAAATCAATATAAACTTATCTCCAAATTCACCAACAATAAAACTGTCCTAATTCAACTATGGCTATCAACTTTTTAAGCAAATACTTTCACAAATATAGTAGTAATTCAAAGAACCAATGGAATTGAAGTAGAAAACAATAATAGTCTATAACTATATCTCCACATTTCTGGCTTCTATTATAAATTATGGAATATTTTGAACAACTTAATTAAAAATATTATATATTACACTAATATAATGTGTCTCATATCCAAACTATCCAATATTGAGTTTCTATTATGCATTAACAAGAAGATTAAAATTCAACACAATCACATAACTGAAAGATGTTTGAATCTGACAAAAATAAAAAATATCAATCTATTGTTCAATATAATTGAAGACAAGTTCATTTTATCAACTATTTCAACATATACAAGGTTACTACTTTACAAGTTAGCAAATTTTTTACTTCACTACTCATCAATAACAAAATAAGACTGAGCATTACACATTAAATAAAATTCATTAACTTATATATCTGCTATTCTCAATTATCTTAAGTAACAACTGTATCTATAAATCTAATAATATTTTCAAATTCTTGTGGCTAAAGAAAGTCAATAAAAGTTGTTGAAAAATGAATAAATATAATTACAGAGCTCTAACTACCTTCAGAACAAAGTTACTATTCAATTTATTATCCACAAGAGATAAACTTCAAAAAAATTATTCAAAATTATACAAATATTTCAGATATTTCAGGTACAATTATACAATAGAAGACCAGATTCATATCTTTAACTGTATAGAAAATAGAGAGATAATAAAAAAAAAACTACAAAAACTTAACAAAATATCAAAAAAAAACAAAGTAAAAGTCAAATATAGACTGAATTAATAATAACAATATTTGAATCAACTAAAGGCGACACTTTATTTAACATAGTTATAATAAACTTCAATTAGTATCTAGAGTCACTATCTAATGAAAAATAACTAATTCAATTAATGAACAATTTATTAAAAATTCTTTCTAAAATCTAGAAACAAAGATCTGCCATACGTAACACTTCACCAATTAATAGAATCAAATAAAAAAATCTATAGGTAATATACAAACCTAGCCAAAGTAAAAACAATACAAACAATGATTATATTTTAAAAATAATTATCAAGTTATCCAATAGACTAAATAACTCTACATGCAAATTAATATTCTTACCCATCATTTTCAAATGAGTATTGGCTATTCAATTCTATTTTGGCATACCTGAATACTATCCAGTAGTGCAATAAAATAGAAAAATAATAATAGGCTATAATTAATTTACTATTGTAAAAACTATTAATATTATGTTTAAAAATTAATTTTCTAATAAAAACCCATATTTAATATTCATTTACAATATTAAAAAAACAGTTTACTTCTTATATTATTCAGTATTTTATAAATCTTCAAACAATATAAATAATTATTTATTTTAATTGTCTTTAGATATTTTTTTAATAATATTTAAACTTTTTTACTTGAATAAAAAAATAAATTAATATTAAAAAATTTAATAAATATTTAAAAATAAGAATTTTTTTAAAAAAAAATTTTTTATCAACATTAAAACTTTAAAAATTATATATAAAATTTTTTTAAAAAAACTAATATTAAAATATTTTTTTTTAAACTTACTGGCTCATTCTTGCATTAGTATTAATATCTTTATTAATTATTAATATAAATCTTAAGAACAATCAGAATAAGTAATTACATGTACTATCTAAGAATTTATAGATCAATGAATAATACAAGGGATATTTATTTATATCTTATCTAACTAGAATAGGAAAACAATGTGACCATCTAGTATAAAATTTTTTCTTAATTCTTAACAAAATCAGAGGGATCAAGGAAATATTTTAACCTATCAATTTAATGAAATATCTTCTACTTATAAAATCTTATCCAATGAAGTGGCACTTTCTAGAATATGATTCACTGAATAACCTATTGTTATTTCTATATAGAAAAGGCTAATATATTAAGAACTTGCCTAAGATACTCAGCACTACTGGTGTTGGGGATGTCTTATATAGGATCTTTATAACTCCTGTTAATATATAATTTATTGGCAACAAAAAAAAAAAAACTCTTTCCGCTAATTCTCTGATCATACACAAAAAAGATGTTCACAAGAAGTTTTAATACTTTTATACTAATAAAGTCTTACTACTTTCCCAAACCATTTCAAAGAGCTTCCTTAGCACTCCCTCACCTCTCCTCCCTCTTGTCTACAATCTCCTTTGAACAAACTGAACTCTTGTGGCTTGCAAAGTTCAGCTTCTACCTTTACTACCTATGGAAAGAAAGTTCCTAAAGGGAAAAGGACCAATAGTGAAATACCTTCCTCCTCTTAGTTATAGTAGAGATAATAAAGGTTAAAAACCAGTCAAAGGACTTACTTTCTTATCCTTTGAATGGTGTTGTGGCCTCTCAGAGCTATCTTTTCTGGAGAATTTTGCCTACCTCAGCTTAACCTGAAATTTCGAATAGCATGGATCTCACCAACTCTGATTGGTCGACATAAAACACATTGGACAAAATTGATAAACAAGCTCTTATTGGCC
>CAJVPT010003185.1:0-15789 GCA_910592055.1 Acaulospora colombiana
TGGTGTTTGTCTCTTTGCCGTTTGATTTTTTGTGACTTTTTCCAAGAATTACCATAAAAGGAAATTTTGAAAAAAAATGGATCTACGGGAAAGAGTGTGTATGATTTATATATTGTATATATTTTACTTATTTTTGATATTATAATAGTTTTTTTGAAAACTTTTTTTTTACTAATAATATTATCAAATTATATAATTTTTTTTTTTAACTGGCTTAGTCTTGTTTTATTATTGTTTTCAAATTACATTTATACAATATAGCTGGTGCTAAGATACAAGGATGTAGTTTCAATAATAACAAAACTCAATAAGCTATAAACTACCTCATGGCTTGTTGCCCTTTCTTTAAGGGAAAGAAACTAATATGCCAAGGCCGTGCTAGTTGTTAAATAAAATAATAATAGTGTAAAGATATTAGTGTTGTACCTTATATATTCATTTGTGTAATCGTTGACTATTCTAATCAGATTTGTATTCTGGTCCTTTGTTGCTTGATCAAGTTGGTTCTTTTGGGTCTGTTGCTATCTGCCTTGGGTGCATTTGAAACGTTTTGTTGTCTTGTTTGTTAAGAGGCTTGGGGCTTGTATGTGAAATTCTTCGCAATGTGCTTTCTAGATATCATGTAGAAGTTCTTTTTTTTTTTTTTTTAACCCTAGGTCAGACTAGGTATGTGTGCTTTATTAAATGTTTATATACTGTATATTTTAAATGATTCGCTAAAGCTAAGACTTTACCTAACTCACTCGTCACCATTTTGTTTTAATATACCAAAACTTTAAGTGCAACTTCGGGAGTGATTTATCGCTCCGTTAACGGTTCAGGTGAATACCCTTCCAACCTTTAACATCATTGCCTGCAGATTATCACTGCAGATGTCGTGTAGGAGTTCTTTCCATCCTCTCACTGTGTTGATGATAACTGTTGTGATTGTCTTGCTGCTGGTTATTAGCTTGTTGAGTATTCCTGGGATTTTTTTTATGACCGTTCCCCTGATGAGTAGCTTGAAAATCCTGAGTGTGTTCAGATGGATATGTTGTTGTATAATGTTCTTGAAGTCTTGTTTGTGTTCTTTACAGATGTGTGGAGCTATATGTTTTATCAGAATTCTTTGAAAGTTCTTTCTTAGGTTGTCCTTTTGGTTGTTGCATAGAAAGGGATGGGTGGTATCTTCTGTTTCTTTGCATTTGTGGTATTTGCTGTCTTTGTAAATTGAGGAATGTCTACTGTGCAGTTTGCTCCTGGTTGGTAGCTCTTTGTTCAACAAGTTGAAGCTGAATTTTCTTAAGTGGTGATTCTTTTTTGATGTGATCTGTTTTTCTATGTTGGAGGGATGGAGGCTATCAAATATTTGTTTCCATTATATGTCCCTGAGGTCCTCTTCTGTGAAGCTATTCTGGGTTCTGTTGAGTAGCCACCATCTGATAAGTCTTATAGCTTTGTTGATTTGTTTTATCATATTCTTCCCTGATATGTCTATTACTGGGTCCCATTGGATGTTAACTGGTGATGATCCCTGGTGGTGCTTCTCGACGTTGATGATCCTTCTGTTGGATTTCATGTCTTGTAATGTGGGATCGATTTTGGACAGTCTGTCTGCTTTTTCATTAAGGGGAATACCTGTATATATTTTGACCTTGTGAAAGGTTATGATTAGGGTCTGTCTGCTTTTTCATTAAGGGGAATACCTGTGTATATTTTGATCTTGTGAAAGGTTATAATTAGGCCCAGGTGCTTCTTTATGTAATTGTATATGTCTAGAATTGTTTGATTTTAATGTTGTTTCTTTCTTGATCTGTGATTGTCTAGTGTGTCTACTAGATTGGTTATCATGTTGAGACTATCTGTGTATAGATGAACTGTGGTGTTCCTGCCCAAGATGCTAATTGCTGTCACTATGGCCATGAGCTCTGCCCTTGTGGATGATGTGTGCAGTTGTGTCTACCCTTGAAAGGTGTGTTCTCTTTTTTCTTTGTCCTAGATTATTCAGCCAAAGCCCATGTGTGATCTATTGCTGTAATCGTATACTGATCCATCTGTGTATATTGTTATTTGCTGGCAACCTCTAAGCTAGTATTGTATAGCTCTTAATTCTTCTAGCTCAGAACCTCCCAGGCTGAGAGTTTCATTGATGTTTAACAAGTCTGGTTTTCTATCATTTATCTGTAGCTTGGGATATAAATTATTTTTCTAAGGGGTTTCCATTAGATCTCTTAGTTATTTTGTTGTGGATCCCAGTAAAATTCTGCATCTTAGTTTTGTTGCATGCTCCTCTGTCTTCCCTTTAAATGATATATTTAATCTTTCTACTGTGATCTGAATCATGTATTGTTTTCTAGTTGAGTATATATACGATCCTAGTGATGTGTCTCTCTCTTTTATTATATAGCCCTTGCATTTCTCTAGTAGAGATGCCCCTGTGATTCTTGTGTAGTGTGTATAAGTGACTGAGTTGAGGCTGTCATTTCGTTTTTTCCTGCCGATAATTTCTGCCTGGTGTTTAAGTGTTGCGTCCAGTGTGGTTTGTGTGTGTTCATTTGGACCAGGGGTCTACCTTGATTAAAGGTCCTATGGTTGTCAATAGTTTCTATTAATCTGTCTTATATATATGCTATGGCTGTGAGGTTATCAATGAGGTTGGTATACCATTTTGGAGTTCCTCTTTTTCTTGTCTGATTGATGGTGCCTACTTCTCTCCAATGTAGTGTTTGCATTTCTGTTGAGTTTAGGACTTGTCTAGCGAATATCAAGTTGTGTTTTCTGAGTAGCTGTCTATATTGGTGGTATGTTGCTTTGGATATAAGTTCTTCAATCATGCTGTCTAGCTTCTCTATTTTTTGTAATATCCTGAAGTAAGAATTTAGATGAAACTGAAAGCCGTGTCTTCTCAAGAACTATAGAATATCATGATCCAGGTTTTGTCCTATCTTCAGGAATGGTTGGGTGAGGTGCGTTGTGATTGACTCTGTTGACCAAAACATGTTCTGCAAGTTTTGCAGGCTCATCCTGGATATTTGGTCTAGCAGTCCTCTATCCTTGATTCTTTCTGTCCAGTTCCTTATATGTAGTTGCATCTGTCTGTTCCATATGTGATCTATTCTGTGTTTGCATCAGTTGTATAGAAGTGTGTTTGGAAATATGGCAACCATTTCATATTTGTGTTTGTATTTTGACGCAATCTTCCTCATGAGTTGGTTGCAAGTGCTTTCTGGAAGTACTATGTCGTTCAGGAGGTATTCTATGCTTGGTATGAGTACATGATTGATTATGTATCTCATCTGCTTGTCTGCAGTTGCCTTCCAGCCTATTAGCTTGCTTGTTTTTTGTACTTTCTCAATGATGAGCTATTTTTGATATGTCTTCTTCTCTGAGCTATCCAACCATATACCAAGCATTCTCATTGAAGTGCCTGGTGTGCTACCCTTTATTGAACCTTCTTTGAGTATGAAGCTTTGTTCAAAATCCTCTGTTTGACCATTAATTATAATTAGTTGTGATTTTTGTGGGTTTATTTCTATATCATTGTAGTTGTAGAACTCTGTTGCTATGTTCAGAATCTCTTGTAATTCTTCTGAGTTGTCTGCTAGCCATGTTGCATTATCCATATAGGCACTGGCTTTAACTTCCAGATATCTTTCTCTATATGGTTCTTCTATGGAGCTTTTCATACTGGTCATATATCTATATCCTCTCCTTGATAAGTCAATCTCTATTAACAGGGGATTATAGAAAATGTGTCAAAGGAGTGGTAAGATTGTATCCCCTTGGACAATACTATCTATTACTTTGTATTGGAATGTGAGTCCGTGTATTGTGATGACTTTGTTTCCCATGTTCCTGAGTAAGGTCTGTGTAATGTTGATTACTCTTTGTGGTATCTTAATTCACTTCATTACTTTTACTAGCATTTCTGTGTTGACTGAGTTGTACACTTTGGCCATGTCTTGGCTGAGAATCCACAGTTTCTTCTTTTCTCTTCGTGCGTGTTCTATGCATGTATTCATTATGTGTATGGGGGCTTGTGTGCTGCTGCTTGGGAGTGCTGCCCAGTTCAGTTCATTAAGGATTTTGTGTTCTGTGCAGCAGTGTGCCAGGCGGTTGCTTAGGATTTTTGTGAATATTTTCCTTTCTGCAATGAGTAGTGTGATAGGTCTAGTTATTTCGATCCTGTTTTGCCAGTTCTTGGGTTTAGAGATTGGGTATATGTGTCCTGTGCTTCATTCTCTCAGCATTTCTCCTTGTGACAGTATTCTGTTGTACAAGTCTATGAGCCATGTGATTGTCTTTGACCCTAGATTTTTGTATGCGCTGTATGGGATGTCATCTGATTTTGGTGTTAATCTGAAGCTTCTGTTTCTAATTGCCCTATGTAGCTCTTGCATAGTTATTTGTACCATCAGGCTCTCAAACTAGTAATCTTGGACTCTATTGCTTAGTGCATACTGTTCTGCCCATCTGGCTGAGGTTTCAACTGAAATGGTCTCCCTGCGATGAGTCCAGGCTTCAAAGTGTTCTGCTACTCTATTCTTGATCTCCTCTGATTCTGTGATCACCTCTACTTGGTTATTTCTTTCGATGACTAGCTTGTCTGTCACAATAGATTTGTTGAGTCTCTCTAGAATGCTGTTTATCATAGATCTCTTGTTGTCCTAAAGCCATTGTTGTTATCTTTCTATGTGTTGCTGTATCCCCCTGTTTTTCTGATGGTTGTTTATAAGTTTGGCGACAGTTTTATACTGAAGAATGCGGTCTCTACATATTTTCTTCCATTGTACTTGCTTATTTTGTTGGCTAGATAGTTCGTATGTTAGTAACTCCTCTGTTAGCTCTGGGAAGTCCTTCTGTATGTCGTTGACTTGTATTAGTATGAGATATTTTGTATGTTCATTAGGAGTGTCGATGTTTCTTTGTAGAAGTTCTACCAGGACTTGGATGTTGGTGATTTTCTTGTACAGGGTTGGAGGTTTTCCCGGTTTCTTGTTCCTCTTCTTGGATTTTATCTTGGGGATGTGGTGTCTTACTGCTGTAAGGAGGGCTTGTTTGAGTCTGTTCCATTTGCCTTCTATGTCTTTTTGTTCTAATACATTCCCAGTTTCTAAATTGTCTTCAATGGTGCTCTTGAATTTTTCCCACTGTTTGGTGTTTGTTTTGCCCCAGTTGTACCGTGAGTTGCTTTTATGGATCTTCTGATGACTGTTGAAATTGAGTTGTCATGTGTCCACTCTGGTAATCATTATTTTATGATCACTTTTGTGTAAGATATCTGGATGGTCTATTATGTGTGAGCTCCTAGTTTGCCAGGTTTCTTGTGGTTGATACCATATTTGATCGATTCTACTATATGTTCCTCTGCTGTTGCTCCATGTGGATTTCTTCTGTATTGAGTTGTGCATTCTGAATGTATCTATGAAGTTCTTGGTTATTAGCCACTCTAGCAACTTTGACTCTGGTTGGCAGCTATCTGGTTGTTTATGAAGATTCCATTTGTCCATGGCTGGGTTGAAAGTGTCATTGAAGTCTCCACTTATCATGATATGTGCGTTCATCCTCTCTACCTGAGTTATCCATTCCTGTATTGTGTTTTCTATTTCTGTCTTGTTTCTATTGTTGCTGCTTCTTGGTGAGAGGTATACTTCTATGATCCTGATTTTGTGTTTCCTTGGGAATGCCATGTCTATTGCTATGGTCCTTCCCTTAATCTCTTGTTTTCTAAATATCCTAATCACGATGTCCTTATGTATAGCTATGTTCACTTCATGTCTTATCTTTTGGTATTCATCGATTGATGTGATCAACTGATACTTGTCGTGTTTCCAGTGTTTAATCTGCTATTTGTTTCTGTTGGTTTCTATTGTGATAATAATCACTCAATCTTTCTCTGTGCAGTATTTCAGCCAGAAGTTCTGTTTGTTGTCTTCCATTATCTCTCTGATGTTATGTGTTATAATTATCCATAATGTATGATTAACAGTGTCATTCCTTTCTTTATGTCCTTGGCTTTGTCCTGTGATGTGTTGTTTCCTATGAGGTAGTCTTGTGGTTAATGTTCATTTAGGCGGTGTTGGGATTTTTTGTTTGCTGCTTTCCCCTTTTTGGGGTTTTGTTGTATTACTCTCTATCATGTTAATATGTTGAATTGCATCCTTCTGAGACTGTCTGTTGTGATAATTTCACGAGGTTGATCATCTCTTCCATTGTTACACTTATTCTGTTCAGTTGTTGTTGGTATGCTTCTTGGGATCTCTTTATGTCTTGGATACTGTTGCTGGAGGCTCTTGGTTGCTCCATGCTGTGAATGTTTGTGTCCTCTTCCAAGTTCTCCATGAGTTCGTTGATACTTTTGAAATACCTGTTTGCACATTCCTGTTCTAGGATATCCATCCTTTCCACCAGATCTTTCAGATCATTCTTCATTTCTTTTATTTCCTTTTGGATTAATGATAGTATATTCAAGATGGCATTATATCCTTAACTGTCCTCCAGTCTTTGTACGTATTTCAGGATGTTTGCATAGCTCCTTGGATTGTCTCTGGTGTTGGAATGCCTTTGTGTATCTTGGTTGGGAGTCCTTCTGCTGCCTTAGTGCATAATGATCCTGGGGTTGTTCGACCTGTTTATATGTTGTTTCAGTAGGAATACCTCTGGTTTGTCAGGGCATGAGTACATATTGTGTTCTGGTGAGTCACAGATACAGTATAAGGGGGTCTCTCGTTGGACTTATTGTGTTTGTGTTTCTCTTATTAGGGGGACTGATAATCTAGCTACCTGGAGGTCTTCTCTGGACTGAAAGGTAAAGATGGCGAACATTTTAGCCTGATTGTTGTTGTCCCAAGATATGTATACTGATTTTGCTCTTGTGCTTGTGGTGATTACTATCAAGTCAGATACTGTTGTGTCAAGTAGTAATTGAGTAAGGGTAGTGCTGTAGTGTTCTCTTTCTTCTTTGATTTCATGAGTTTTATAAAATGGGAATATCCTATATGAGTAGTATCCTTAGGTGAATGACTATTCCTGACTGATCTCTACATAGTCAGAGGTGTTGAAAAATGTGATATTTGTCATCTGAAATGGACCAGCTTTCTATAGGGCAATATAGTTGATGTTTATTTGTTCATTGAAGAATTCTGCTAGGTTCGTTTTGGTAAAATGTAGGGGGATGTCCCATACTCTGATTGTGCGGGAGTTACTCTCTTGGGATTCGAGAGGAGCGATCTTCCTGAATTTGGTATTTTCATTCATTGTGAGTTTCGTTTCACATGTCATGTATACTTCCTCTTGATTGCCGAAAATGGTAGCAATTTGTTATTTTCCGGTTGGGTATTCGTACCTCACATATTTTAGGGAGGGGAGGTATGCCATTTTCTGTCTGATGAATTCCATTTTTTTCCTGGCTATTTGTCCAGGAACTAGGTCTGGATCAATGAAGGCTTTCTTTGGCCTAAGAGTCTCTTGATATTCTTGGTGTTTCTGAGAGGTGGTGGAGGTTCCTTGTTTGTTATCCTGATTTTCATAACTGCATCTGGTCTGTTTGGTGATGTTTGGACTGCTCTCTTTATCTGTGGTATTTGGAATTACTTCATCCTTGATAGTGTTTACTGTGTCCAGTAAAGGTACTCTACTGATTCTGAGGCTGGTTTTGTTCTCCTTCTCTGTCTCTTGTTTGTTTGGTTTGATGTCTATTCTGTTTACTTGGTTTCCGTCTTCCTTCTCTTTCTTTTTGTCCAGTGGTTTCTTCTGGCTAGCCATTCTGATTCCTAGTGGTGTGTGTCTGAGCTGCAAGGAAGAAGTTGTTATTTTGAGTTTCAGGGTTTTTTCATTGTTTTGGTTGATTCTATCATTGTTGTATTCTGTATAATCTGCCTTTCAAGGCTTTTTAATTTCCTCATGGAAGCCATCTTGGACCAGTTGCTACTTGGTAGCAGAGATAGAGTTTATTTTTATGTTCTTGTTAAAAAAGGAAATTTTTTCGATTTTTGAAAATTTTTTGGGAAAGAGTTTTTTTTGATATGCAAATTATATAATTATAACTAATAAAAGTTTATTTATTTTTTAGAAATTAATGTATTTTATATTGATTAATTGGAATTGTATTATTCAAAAATTCAAAATCAAATTAAAATAAATTCTTTAAAAATACTGTATAAAAATAAAGTTCTATTAGAATTAAAACAATTAACAAAATAGAAAATAAACTTTTCTACTATACAAAATCTTTAAGTTATTGATTAGGATTTTTAAATTGTAAAAATATTATATTTAAAAATAAATTATATATTGTTTCTTAATTCCAGGATTGTGCAACAAAACATTATAATCAATGAGTTCGTTTAAGGCTAAATTTAAGCTTTAAGAGTAACTTTTGTTTCACAGAAATGTTCGGAGCTATTTTTATCGAAGCATACTCGACTTATTTTGAAGGATAACATTTGAAAATATCGGTTATTAATGGTAAAAAAAGAAATGAAATGAAAAAGAAAAGAAAAGAAAAGAAAAAGAAAAGAAAAGAGAAAAGAAAAGAGAAAAGAAAAAAAGAAAAGAAAAAAAGAAAAGAAAAAAAGAAAAGAAAAAAAAAGAGAAGAAAGTAATTCTTGTGTTTCCATTGGCGTATAAAATTTGCTATATTAACATTTACGTTTTGTGCGATGTAACAATTCTTGAGTGAAATTTGTATATTATTGTTACACAAAGGAAATTTTTAAGTGCCATCACCGGAACGCGTATATAGAATACTGGCGTTAAAAAATCTCCTGATATTGGACGCGCCAAGAGTCTCAAATAGGATAATTGCAACCCCCTCATGATAAACAACATTATTTGGCGTCGTAATATTTTGATAAAGAGTATTTGTTAGCGTGTTTCCTTTTTTTTTTTTTTTTTTTTTTTTTTTTTAAAAACGCTTACCGTAATCATTTAATATATCCTTTTTTATTCAATTATATTATATCAAATACTGTAAATACTTCTCCAAGTAATAACGCACGAACACTATATTATTATATAATAAAGTAATTGATTTGTGTATTTTATACAAAGCTCACAATTAAGGTACTATTGAGTCATTCAACAAATTGTGTGATGTAATAAAAGCGTAATTGAATTACGTATTTCGTACTTTTAAATCCCTTTACTCTGAATTAAGAAAGTTTTCTTTTTAAAAATATTACGCACAAAAGTACAATATTAAATGACTTATGTTATGCATTACTTGATTGATATTTGACCTTTACTTCATGGCGTATTTGTTTATTTATATAAATGAATTTTATTTCTTCTTTTTTTTTTTTTTGAGTCGAACATGCTTCGGAGATTAGCTTTATTTGAAGAATGTCAACCTTGGCATATTTCCGACATTCAAGATAACGTAATAAATAACTGGCAATGGATCTTGCATTTGTTTTCATGCGGCAAGTTTAATTTGAACGTTAAATATTGACATCATTTTTTTTGCAAAGTTTGTACTTTATAAACTTTTATTTAATAAAATGAATTATTTGATTATAATATAATTGAAATTGAAATTAAAATTTTTTATCAATAACTATAATTACATAAGTTTTTAAAATATTTTATTAAACAATGCATTTTATATTTTATATACGTATTTATTATTAGCTAAACTGTTCCAGTTGTCACGTTTTAATTTGTCCGCAGAAAGAGAGATCGACAGCGAAATGACATCTTTTTTCATTATTTAAAAGATCTAACATTTATGTTTGTCCGAAAGAAAGATATATCCTGTGACAAACTGGTAATGTAGTTTTTCTCACAGGTTTCATACACAAGAAAGATTCACGTTGATCCATCTTTGATTATATTCCCTTTTCGTCAAGAAAAATATATATTTAAACTGCTTGACAAAACTCAATTATATAAAATTTGTTTCTTCGATAGTACAAGTTACAGTATATATATAAAACATAACAGCGCCTTTTCAATATTCGCAATACAGTATTCACAAGCAAGCATGAGCAATAATCAACAAGTTCAGCATCTTCTCCAAACAATCTCTCGCTCACAATCCACCCCCCAAGACTTCCAGCAAGCACAACAGCCATCAGACGTGATGGTCGCTTTTCAAGATTCACAGCAACCAGATGCCGCTGTTATCCTTGTACGACTAACCATCCCTCCTCAAGGTTTTCAAGAAACACAATATCGAGAAGTCGAAGTCGTATTAGTCGTTGTTTTTCAATCTCCACAGCAACAAACCACCACAGATATTCCTGCAGAACCGGTCGCCCCCTTGCCAGACCCTGTTCAAGAAGAACAGTATGATGTTAACCAAGGGTCGACATTCTCATCCGATTCTATGCAAGTACAAACCACCCCGGTGAATCTCAGCGAAATGATGCTACACGGGTGTTTCTTCCAGTAAAAAAATTATTGTTGTTTTTTAACACCAAGCCATCTTGTGGTGTTGTACTATATCCATCGTGTATTATTACCATGTAATTATATTATTAAATATTATACGAGAAAGTTTACCGATGCCTTGAGATATTTCTTTTTAAGTACAAATAAAAAAAAGGAATCAAGTAGTAATGTGCCTTTTATAGAAAACAAAATTTATCCGCCGGATCTTAAAGGCGCAACTGGTAACTGTCATCGTACCAAAAAAGGATCAACTCGTACACTAGATTTCGATAATCTTACCGTATTACGTAGTGATAACTTCTGTCAGGAAAAGGATAAATTCGGAGTGCACCCGTAATCACCTAAAAGCAAAAAAGAAAGAAAGAAAGAAAAAAGAAATTATTCAAGCGACGTATGTAACAAACTGTGCAACAAGGTATGGTTACTGTGCCTGACAAATTAAGCATTATTTGTTGTCATATTTCGGAGACACTCGATTTTTTGCCCATTATTTTGTAATTGGTCGGTGCGCCCTTTCGTAATTTTAATTTGAGCACGCGATGTATGTGACGTAATTCTCAAAAAAAAGCTTAAAGTTACACGCGCTATAAATGACCTAAAGGAAGAAAAGATTTTCCTAATCAGAAATGTTATGAAACAAATTCACTATGAACTGCGCCATCTTTTTAGTCGACATTCCTTTATGTTTGCATGTGGTACAATATCAAACTCTCGATTAATTAGAAATCTAGCATTATTTGGTATATATCGAAATGCAAATACTATACAAATTAAGTTCTCGAGTAAAACACCGATTTAAAAAAGGTAAGGAAGTAGGTACAGTATCTAATATCATTAAATTAAAATCCGTTTAAAACCAGTTTAAACGGTTTTTTCTTATTATCCTTTATAGTATTAAAGTAATCTCGCTAAATATGTTGAAAATGAAGCGCACAAGAGACATTCCCATTTATTTAGGAAAAAAACTTTAAACTGTGTTTTATGCGCCGCCAAGAATAATAAAAGGCATATGTTACATATACCAGGCTATATTTATCATTCTATTTTTATTTCGTTTTTTAATAATCATCTTGCCTATGATTTGTTAGTAATATGAAAATTGTGGATTTATAAATCTACGCATAAATAAGAAATGCTTTCTCATTGAAAACCGTTTCCAAAATTCGACTAACCGTCAAAAGACCTATTTAAATTTTGAAATTAAGGAATAACCGGCAAATATTATATCATTATTTTCTCACCTTTTAAGGTTTCATGGTCGCTTACTATTATTAACTACAAACTCATAATATCAGTATTATGAATAACGACTTCCAGTTCGTCAAATATTTACGTGACCATATGAATATTAGCAACATTATCCCACCAGCATTACGCGATCCAGTAGAAATAAACAATCGGTTTAATATTAGTGAAAGAACCATGAACGCCAGAACTTTAATGGAATTAAATGTTATTTGTGAAGTAGAGAGAATAATAACTATGAATGCCAGAACTTTAATGGAATTGAATGTTATTTGTGAAGTAGAGAGAATAATTCCAAAGGAAATTGTTGTAAATAATATCCATATAATCAAAAGGGTGGCCGATACAATATGGAATGAAGCTTCCTCTGACAATGAGGATTTGGAAATGTTATTCGAATGCATTGATTAACTATATAAAGAGGAATCCGGCAATGAGAAAGATAATAAAAAGAAAGCTTAGTATTTGATTACAATTAAAAAGACAAAGATAGTGATATTTAAATATAATAGCAAAAGTATAACCGAAACTATTATAATATACTATACTTGAAATATAAGTAATACTGTAATAGTTTGTGCTAATTAGCTATTTTATCCAGATTAAATTTTTTCTATTCATGGCTTTCTTTCTTTTTTTTTATTTTTTAGCTAATATAAATAAATCACAGGATCTATCGAATTATTCTTAGAGGACTTTGATCATTTCGATTAAACAGTGATCGCACATACGTATTTTGCGTCTAATTTTAGAAATGCAAAGTTATCATTTTCTAGTGCACACAAATGTTATTTAGAATGCTGTATAACGAATAATTTGTTCATTAAAATATAAGGAAAGATTAACCTGTACGCCTGGAAAAATGACTGCAGTTAAGGATAGAAGTCAAAGGATCACATCATTTCTGTACCTTTTATTAATAATTCAAGAAATTAAATTAATCCGGAAAAAGTAACGAGCATATCACATCACTTAGAACATTACGTTGATTCATTGGTCAAACATATATGATTAAGGATCCAAGTTACAGTATATAAGGAATGACCTTTCACAACGGACCAATATTACATGAATATTTGAAGATGAAATGGGTTATTAATAAAAGCTCGACTACATTGCACAATCACCAAATATTTATCGTTGTTAAGAACTTTGATTAAAGGCAACCGTTGAATTCTGCATGTACTTTATTCCCGTTTCGAAACTCAATATTATATTGAACCGAGTATATTATTTTCCTGAATTTGCTCGAACTTATTGTTAATAATTACTTGGACGAGAATTACTGTATATGATTATCTTTTGACAGACCAAGTATACTCTGGTGCGTTTTCGTTCGTAAAATGTGCATGACGAGTATAACTCATTTTTCTCTTACGTCTAATGTAGACTTGTTTGAGATTTTTCGTGTGAATAATATACCATTATTTCTTATATTTTTATTCATAATGTACAATCATGGTGTCATGATATGTCTTTATTGAAACATCATGAATATCTACAATATTATATGGAATTTCACATGATTACCAACTTGTTTTTTTTTGAGTACCCATAGCCAGGCTAAATCATCAGTTTATTAATCAATTGAAAACATAAGTACATTTTCATTTAAGCAGTATCATACATACTACAGACAAACTATTATTCTAATATAAATAACTCATTGTAAGCATAAAAGCCTCTAAGTTCAGCCTTAAGAATAATATTTCACTCTGCAGTATCTTTGGGTAAAAACCTTCCTAGTCCACTGCATCATTGCCAGCAGGTTGTCACTACCATATGTTGAACCAAGTTGCTAAAATACAGGAAACTACAAAAGATAGATTAAAAAAAGGAAAAGGAGGATATCTAAAAATGTCTAAATAAATGACAAGAAAATAAAAGAGTAAAAATTGAAAAAAAGATTTTAGTTTTCTTTATAAATTTGCTTCTCAAGACCTTTTCTCAATAAGAAATATTCAATTGAGATATTTTTTTTTCTAACTATCCAATAAACTTATTTATTTTTGATTTTGATTTCCTTCTTGTGTACCTTCTGATGAAACTTATCACCTAGTGAAACCTTTACTTCCAGGACACACTTGAACCCAACCTTCTTTAGGAAATAGTTTTTTATTCATCTATAATAGAGATATGACTTATAATGAACCCAGATTCTTATGTAATCCAATAGAAACTGGGTTATATAGTTTCAGTATAATATCTTTCAGCAGCCATATCTAGTTAAAGAAATTTACTAATATATATCTTCTATTATTCAAAAGATCAGATTCCTTAACAATTCTTTTGCCTTATAATAGTAAAAGGGTTCTGAAAAGTGATAGAGATCCTTATTGATTATGATATCCTTCAACAACTTCTGAAAAAATACATTCTCAACTATAATCAAAAGATTGAAGCTTAATATGAATCAAAGATTGTTTAGTCTTATTGTTTGACAAGAATAAAAAAAAAACCTTGGTCTTGAACTTTGTCTGACCAAGATGATAAAAAAGAAAGACCTTAGCTTAAATAAATAGTAACTTTTTTATCACATGAGAACTTGTTGTTCATATTTTATTGACCTTATAGAACTTGATTTATAGGTTAATCCAATTGAAGAAGTAAGTAAAACTGAGACACCAATGATCTTTTTCAATCATCAATGACATTATCAGACATGTGGATATAACCAATAGAAGCTTGTTTATATTTTATTACTAATATATTTCATATCAACCAATTAGATGCCAGATAATAATATGCTATCAGAAATTCAAGATCAAACTAAAGTAAGCAAACTTCTCCAAAAAAATTATAAAAAACAATAAACACTCTAAGAAGGTATAAGACAATATATAAAAAGATAAATAATAAGCCTTCTCTTACCAGTAGAACCTCTATTTCTTGTTACTTTTAATTCTATAAAATAACACCCCACTTATCAGTCCTTTTACTTCTTAAAATCTTCTTGCTTTTAGTAAAGAAAATATATACTTGAGTCTATTCAGGCCATTAGAGATCCAAGTTTTTATTTAAAAAAGTTTATAAGCAAGTAAGAAAAGGTAGTAGAAATAAGTAAAAACAATTTTTAAGTTGTTTTAATAAAAGTATAAAGATTTTATTAGCAAGGAAGCATAAAATTTCTTGCGAACATCTTTTTATGTGTAATTAGAGGATCAGTAGAATGAGTTTCAGAAATATTTTTTCACATGATTATCAATTTTTTTTTATATTATTAGTTAAAGAACTACAAAATTAAAAAATATGAGTTTATTAAGCTAGTTTAGACTAAAAAAACAAATCAAAATCTCAACTAAATACTTTAAATTAGATTTAGAGAACAATATTCTACTTTCCTAATAATTTGATATTAGGACTTCTATCTACAAATATTATTATTTATAGTTTTTTATTATAAATTATTTTGAAAAACAATAAATTGTTAAATTAAGATATTGAAAAAAGAAAAAAAATTTTTTTAAAACCTTTCAAAAGTTTCTTATTTAAGTAAATAATTTTGTTCAAAAGGGATTTACCTGATTAAGATATTTCTAATTTCAGACTATTTATAAAATTTGATCATTTCTAAATAGAAAATTTTCAAAAAAAATATTTGAGAAACTTATTTCTCTATTGATTTATAGCTTTATTATCATATTACTAATATTAATACCATATTACAATAATATTTGACTAACTAGAATAAAAAAATAATTTAAAAATTTTGTTTGACTAGAATAGAAACTTGAAAATTTTGGCTTTCTTTTTAAAAAAAGCTTTTTTATTATCTAAAAAACTTATTGAAAAATGAAAATATCATATTTTGAACTTTTTTACATATTTTTTGATATTATAATTAACTTTTTTGATAAACTTACTTAATTAAAAAATAATATTTTAATAAAAATTTCTTTCTATTACTATTAATATTATTAAAATACCATATATAATTGTAATTAATAAAAATTTGTTATATTTTAAAAACTAATATATTTTATATTGATCAAATATCTTTAATAAATATTATACTATTTAAATAATAAGAAAAAAAATCTTTTTCCACTGAAATAAAAATTTCCTAAAAAATTTTCTTTTTTGGTAATTTTCTTGAAAAACCCAAAAGTCAGCCACTACACAAGACAAAAGTCTTTCAAACAAGAGAGAAACAGCTCAACAAAAGCTCAAGCA
>CAJVPT010003186.1:0-15785 GCA_910592055.1 Acaulospora colombiana
TCAGTGTAGAATTGGAGGTTGTCCTCTGTTGTTAATTGTCTAGCTATTTCCAGTAGCCTTTGGATCGTCCTGTCTGGAACTTGTAGCTTTCTTCTGATAAGTTCTTCGGTGATTGATAATGGGTCCAGGTGTATCTTTGGTTTGTGTGTATCAGGGTACTGCTTGTTTGATTCATTAATGGCAAGTTCTATGCCTTCCGGTGATGACTGTAACCTGTTCATTTGTGGTTGTCTTGTGTTCTGCTCCTGCTGTCCTAAAAAGATTCCCGCCTTGCTCTTCCTGACTTGGATGTTCACTGAGTGTGCCAAGAGCTGTTCCATTATGTATTGTTGTTGGTCCTTGTATTTCTGTAACGAATCCGCACCTGCCCCCATCAATTCTGTGTAAGTATACATGACTCTATGTAACTATGGACCCGAAGTCCACTCTGTCTACTATTTTTGGACACTCTGCATAACATCATTCGAAATCATCTTTAGCGATCCTGGGCTGAGTGCCTTTTATCTTAGTCAATTTGTCTTGTTTCCCCAAAATAGAAATTAGCCCCATAAATAGTAGTAGCGCGAACCAATAGATTTCTTTTATTATTATTATTTTTCTTTTTGTTTTTCTTTTTAAGTCATATTATAGCCCCATAAGTCTGGACGTCCGTTATGTCAAGATTTATGTATTTTTAATTATTGTATTTATAGATTTATTTATGATATTTTAACTAAAAAGTATTTTAGGCCAGATTCTTATATAGAGAGGACAAGCCTCTCCTAAAATAAAAACAACTTTGTTGTCTTGTTGGCCAAATAACAATTGTTCACTAACTTTCTGAAAATAAAGTCTTTTTAAAATCAATGATTTAGATAATAGAGAACAATTGTGGGTAGTTTTTTTATAGTTATTAATTTAAAAATTTTAATTTTTTCTAATAAAGGACATTTGACTTATGTCCCTGCCCCCCCCTTTAGAGACCCATCTTTAATCATAGCAGAGAATAGTATTGATAAAAAAAAAACAATATTTTTTCTTTTTTGACATATCTTCTATAATTTACTAATAAATAAAATTAAAAACAATATTGACTTCAAATATATTATAAAAAAAAAATAGAAACTTGACTTTTAGAAACTAGAAAATAAGAAAAGCTTTCATTAAAACAAGTAATTATTGCCCATATAGATAATACTATATAAATAGCTAAAACTAAACAAGATATGAAAAATATTCTTAAGAAAGACAAAAATTTTATATAATAAATGACTTATAAATTAATAGTGAAAAATCAATTCTACTTATACTAAATTAAAATCAAGAAGAGTCTAGAGTAATATATGCAGATACAAGTAAAATAAAGATTAAAGAACTTTGTAAAGAAAATTAATCATAATTTTTAGAAAAATAGATTAAAAGAAGATACAATAGTAAAAAAAACAATTAACTTAATTAAGGTTGAAATTAGATCAATAACTCAGATTATTTATTAGCAAGAAATAAATAATAAAGAAATATATTTATTATATAATTAATAGAGTTTTGATTTTTAGTATAGAATATTATATGCAACATATTTATATTAATAAAAAAATATATAATAATTTCATGACAATATATAAAAAAGTATTTAAAAGCAAGGTTTTTATTTATAATACTATATCTAATAACTATATTTATAATAAAAAAATTCTTGAATTAAAAAATGTATTAGAATATTCAACTAAAAAGTTATATTACTTTCTTATTTTATCAGCTTAACAATAAAAAAAATTCAAAAAAGATAATACTTATTTAGTTTAAGCAATATTAATTTTTTTTTTTTTTTTTTTATAATGCTAGCTCATCCTTGTGTCAGGTTGGTACCTTTATTAATTATTAAGATACATTCTAGGGACAACCAGGATTACTAGTTACCCATACTATCTAAGGATTTACAGATCAATGAATAGTACAAGAGACATCTATTTATGTCTCACTTAACCAAAATAGGAGAACTATATTACCATCTAGTGTAGAATTTCTCTTAATCCTTAACAAAGTTGAAAGGAGTTGATGTATGCTACCAAAATAATGGACCACAAATTGTACTCCCTTATCACAAACTGGTGCTTCCTAGGGAATACCACAGGATGGCCTGTTGTTACTCTTTTTGGGGGAAACTAATATGCCAAGAACTTGCCTAAGATGCTCAGCACTACCGGTGTTAGGGGTGTCTTATACAAGGTCTAAAGACCTTGTTAGTACTAAAAAGAAAAAGAAAAAATAAAAAATTTGGATCTGTCCTGTGTTTTGACTGGGGCATAGTCTTGTGTCACAGAGCTTCTGTCACCCATCCATTAAGAAACTGTTTTGTATGGTCCTTGTGTTTTTGTGGGTGGTTAGGTCCGTTTTATGTATAGTCCATGGGGTGAACAGTCCGTGGGCTTGTTTACTCTTTCTTGATGGCCAATGATTTAGGAGATTGCAGTGTCCTGTATCCACTCGCACCAGCACGTGACTTATGATGGACCCCAGGTTTTTATAGAGCTGAGGAAATGCATTTAGACACGTGAGGTGACCAATGAAAGCTTGTTTATCAATTTTGTCCAACGCGTTTCATGTCGACCAATCAGAATCAATGAAATTCGTACTACCCGAAATTTCAGAGTCAAGTTGAAATAGGCAAAATTCCCCAAAAAGCTGTGAAAAGTGATAGCTCTAAGAGGGTACACAACTATTCAAAGTGTGAAAAATGAGTCCTTTGAATGGGAGAGACCCTTTCTCAAGTACTGTTTTGTTTCCTCCACTTCATCCGATAGGTGGCAGGTACTCTGCTGTTGGTCCTTCTCCCTTGAGGAACTTTTTTGCCATTGGTAGTCAAGATGAGAGCTGGACTTTGTAGGCCACAAGAGTCCAGTATTATTCGTAGAAGATTGTAGATAATATAGGGGAAAGTAGTGGAGTCCTGAGGAAAGCCCCTTTAGGTTAATTTAAAGAAAGTATTAAGACTTTATTAGTATAGAAGTGACAAGACTTCTGCAAACGTCTTTTTTGTGTTTGATCAGAGAATCAGCGGGAAGAGTGTGAATCCTTTAAGCAATATTAAACAAAATATTGGAAATCCAAAAATATATTGAAATATTCGATATATAGTATAATATACTTAATAAAAAAAGTAAGTTTGCTACATCTATATTGGCTTTAGCCAATAAGCTTTAAATAATTCACTAAAGCTAGAGATAAAAAGAAATATTTCAAATTAAAGAAAGCATCTTATATGTCAAATCAATTCTAAAAGAAAATACTATACAGTATATAAAAAAGCTATTCTATTATATAAGAAATATAATATAATGTTCTTTAATTAACTTATTGTGATCAAATTTATATTTGATTGATGTGTCCAAGGGGAATTGCTTTTAAAAGGACAATTCTTAAAGAAAGAATTAAAGAAATAGTTTATAATAATTAAAGAAGTGTTCAAGAATAGATTTACCAAGAATCCTTTAAACAGTATCACACAGTGTTTTAAAGAAATATGGTTTGCTCAGAACCCAAGTTTATTAATAAATCAAGAAAACTAGGACAATTCTTTTAGTCCTAAAATTAAAAGAAGATATCTAATTTCCTAAAAGAAAAGTGAAGTTATTCCTAAACTTACAAAGTCAAGTGAAGTTATCATCAAATTTCCAAAGTTAAGTGAAGTTATTATCAAACTTATCCTACTTTTGAGCGAATTATGACTGCTTATATACTTGTAAAAATGGGCCACTTGAGCCTCCTAGGTCTCCTGGGCTGCCTGATCTATGGTAAATTATGTCACATGCTATATTTGATAAAGTGATCTATGCTAATCAAGTATCAATAAGAATATCAAAGAATATCAAAGAAATAATTATAAATTAATAAATAAAAATAGAAATAGAATGAAGATCATGACTAAAAATAACTATTCAATAGTAGTAGATACTATTTTTATCACACTTTTCCTACTTTAAAAGGCAAAGTCCTCTGAGTCAAGTTCCTTACATAGGGAATAAAATTATTTTGATAAATTTCATTAGTTATTTCAAATAGATAGTTCATGGACTAGAACTTTGTTTATAAATTTGGTTTAAATTACCTTGGAAGATTTCATAGGTGCACTTAGCTATGTGATAATAGCAGTGAGAATTTTGAAGTGGATTTTCCTAAAGGTACTGTTGCCACAATTGTTTGGAGTCCTGAACGGTATTCAATAATTTTCTCAGATAGTATAAATTGATCAGAGTGGCTATGCAATCAGATTGTTACATGTGTTACTTGATTTCCAAAACAGTATTTTTGATATTATCCTTCACTGGAGTAATGGGATTGTATGGGGGTTCATACCAGTTTGAAGTTTCATTCAAAATAGATAACATATCTATTTTGAGTAAATCCAGTTTCCTTGTGGCTAATTGTTGATAGCTGAATTTGGACATTTTTAATAGAAAATTTTCCATGTAGATATTCCTTAAATATATTTTAAGGTTGCACCATTGATGATCAATTCATCCCAATTTGATTTGATATGATGGCTTGTCCAACTGATCATCAGTTTCTGTTCAATATTAAATAGATGAATTTGATGAACGGTTCATTGCTAATTCCCATATTCCATATCTCAATTTCCTTAAAAATACCTTGTGTCAACAGACTTGAGCATACTATTAAAAATCCTAATCCAGTAGTCAGTTGCATTATATTAGTGCAAGAGAAAATAAAATTCCTTGGTCAGACTTTACTTCGCTGTCATTATTCAGAATATGAAGAAGAATTGGCCTCTCTTTGAATTAAACTTTTCATATTTCATGAGCAATTTAGAGCTTAGAGAGATATCTTGTGATGGCTTTATCTTCATGGTCAAGAAGCTATGGTCCAATATCGGCAATGGATAACTTCACTTCTCCAAGTAAATTCAAGATGATTAACTTTGGAGCTTTCTCAATAGTTGGCAGTATGCTCAGAAATTCAAGCACTTTGTTTCCATATAAAAGAACTATGAGTCCAACTAGTTCAAGCAAATATCCTTTCAAATTCACCTTTCTCTAGAGCCATCAGTGAGTGGCAGATGAGTTTAATTGGTCCTTCTTCCTGGAGTATTTCTCCAGCTTGGCAATCCTTGCATCTGGGTCAAAGACCAACTTATAATTCTAATCCTCCTCAAGTTTCAAATGATGTGTTTCCCAGAAAGAGGAATCAAATAATTAATTTTACTATTTGTTTTTCAATAAAAATTCCTTTTTTCACTTGATACTGAAATATTTTATTGTCACTGTAATGCTTTGTGAACCGGTGACTTGTATTATGAGGTGATGCTCTAAGAGTCCTTATTTTATATTTGCATTTTTCACTCCTAATAGGTATTATGTGCTCTAACACTCTTACATAATTATCATAACTATCCAACTATATTGTCATGTTCAAAGAAGATAAGTTAATAAACTAAGATAAGAGAAACTATAATTAAATAAATAAAATATGATATAATAAAAAAGAAAATAACTAAAATAAGTAACTTTTTTGAATACTTTAGTCTTAAACACTACCCTATGCTTGGCGCTATGTAGCTGACCAGCTCGAAGGCATATGGTATAGGTTTCCCATGTTTCCAGGAAACTAAGGTTGTCTACAGCTATGTATATGGATTCAATAAGTCACTTAGTACAAATATGAATATATATAATAACTAATACTAATAATGTTTTTGTTTTTCCCTAAAATATATAATGTCCTGTAACTATATAATGATACTTGGCTTCCAAATTGATCATTCATAATATCTTTTCAATCGATTGGTATTCACTGCCCTTTTGAGTACTTTGTCCTTTATGTTCCTTAATTTGTATGCTCTTGGTGCAATGATGTTGTGAATATAATATAGTCTTGTTCATTTTTCCCTAAATTTATCACCATATACCTTTGTTTTTGCTGATTCATATAATAAAACTTTATTTTCTATATTGAATTTTTGAATTTTGATTTCTTGATTATAATATTGTTTTTGTTTGTCCTATGCTTTTTCAATATTTTGTTATGTGCTAAGCCTTAGATTACTAAAATCACTAGTAATAAATTTAATATATTGTTATAGTTATTGATTCAATATATCATTAGATTCCTATTTGTTATCCTGAATATCAATAGGTAACCTTGCTTTATGGCCATAAAGTAGCTTGAATAGTGAATATTTAGTGGTATGATTTTGAATAGAGTGATAGACAAATAGTGCTGAGTCCAGAAAAGTATTCTATGTATTACTATAATCATTAAAATATTTAGCCAGAGTGTTACAGAGAGTTTTGTTGAATCATTCAGTTAATCCATTGGTTAGTGGATGGTAAGTAGCTGAAAGTTGGTGATGAATAGTCATTAATTTGTATAAAGTATCCACTAACTCATTAACAAATGGTATTCCTTGATCAGATAAGAGAACTTTAGGGCATCCATATTGATATACAGTATAATATCCTTATATATGAACTTTGCAATAGTGGTAGCTTTGGTATCCTTGAGAGTTTTTGCTTCAGGCCACTTGATAAAATATTCAGTAGCTACAACAATATATCATTGCCTTGAGAAGTTATTGACAAAGGTCCAATGATGTCAATTCCTATGTGATCAAAAAATTGTCCAACAGATATAGGATGAAGTTTCTCAGTGGTATAGAGGCTCCTTGTCACTGGCAAGTATCACAACTTTGATATATTCAGCAATAGTTTTGTACTAATTAGGTCAATAATATCGACTCTTTGCTCAATTATAGGTTACTTCAATTCCAAAATGTTCAGTAAGAATGTTTTCATGAAGGTTATATAAGATTGATTTCAATTCAGTTACCTTAATAACTTTGAGAGGTTCCATTGGGTTTTTAGTATTGCGTTGAAATTATGTATGATATTGAGTAAGATAATATGTCACTTGTTTTTTAAAAGAGATTATTTCCTTTGCCATTAAGTCCAAAGATAATTTTTCAGTAGAGAGATAGATATATAGTTGCTGATAGGTTTTCAAATCCATGATTAAAGTATTGAAGTTGAAGAGAGTCTTAATAATATATCAGCATTTTGATGCTTCCTGCCTTTCTGGTATTGAATTTTGAAGGGCTAATCCATAATAGTAAGTATCTATCATGTTGTCCTTTTGTTTGGAGTGGAGTTATTAATTATCCATTGAAGAGCTGAGTGGTCAGTAATAAGAGTGAATTCCTGAAGATAAATGTAAGGACGGAAGTATTTTATGATCCAAATAGTAGCAAGACATTCCATTTCAGTGGTGGAGTAATTCAGTTCAGGTTCAACAAGACTTTAGCTTGCATAAGCTATCATATATTCATTTTTTTATTCATTCAATTGAGCCCGAATAGCTCCCAGTCCTTTGTAAGAAGCATTAGTATATAGGAGAAAAGGCTTAGAAAATTTGGATAAGTCAAGATTGGTGCAGTGATTAATTTTTCCTTAAGTTCCTCAAATACTAATTGATATTTTTCATTCCAAAAATATAGTGTATTTTTCCTTAAAAGATTATTTATTAGTTTAGCTATGGTGGCAAAACTTGGTATAAAGTGGCAGTAATAAAATGCTAGTCCAATAAATCCTCTCAGTTCAGTAGTATTGATTGGTATAACAAAGTTTTTCACCTTTTCAACTTTGACTGGATCTGATTGAATTTCATGTTGATTGATAATATGTCCCAAAAATACGAGTTCCTTTTTGCAAAAGTGGTATTTTTTCAAGTTGAGCTTAAGATTGGCTTGCCCAAATCTTTCAAAAACTTCCTTTAAATATCATAAGTGCTCCTCAAATATTGTAAAGTATATATTGATATCATTCAAATATACTAATATATATTTTTCCTTGATGTCATAAAAAATACAGTCCATTAGTTGGTGAAAAATGATTAGTGCATTGGTTAATTCAAAAGGTATAACATTGAATTCAAAAGTTCCTTGTTTAATGATGAAAGCAGTTTTTTTATTATCCACTGGATTCATTTCAACTTGCCAATATTCACTAACCATATCCAGAGAAATAAACTATTTGACCTTTCCTAGTAAGTCAAGAATTTCATTAATTCTAGGTGGTAGGTAAGTATCCTTTTTGATGATTTTGTTAAGCTTCCAATAGTTAACACAAAACCTTGTTTGACCATTTTTCTTTTTGATCAATACAATTGGAGAAGTCTAGGGACTATAGGATGGTTGAATAATTTCTTGAGCTAATATACATTCAATTTCCTTTTCCATAAATTCATGTTCAACAAGAGCTATTCTATAAGGTGCTGTTTAATTGGTAGAGTATTTTCAGTAATAATATGATGGGTGATCAAGTTAGTGCATCTAGTAGGTAATTTATCAGTTGCAATTATATCCTGATATTGTTATATCAAATGGTTGAATTGATTTTGTTGTTCCTGGATTAAATCAAGTGATTTGTCCAGCTCCTTTTTATAATCCATATTCAAGTATTGAATAAGTTCCCAATCCTTAGCTTTGAGTTGATAAGTAATACAAATGTCAGATTCCTATTCCAAGTAATAATCACACCAACAGATTGTTTTTGATCCTTTTCATCCCTTTTGCAGAGGTTTAGAAGTCAAGAGTGGTTGTTGTATGGCTTCAAGTTTCTAGATGTAAGTTATTGATTCCTCACACTATCCAATAGTAACTGTTGACTTATCAATTTCTACCAGTGGTTGTTTATTAAAGTTCCTCAAGAGTGTATAGTAAGTTTGATTCTTATCCAAAGTTTTTTCATATTCCAATTCATCAGTTGAATTATAAATTTCCTTTTCTTTTTTCTTATCTAAAGGTTCAATTCCTATAGGCCTTCTATCATCATTAAATTTTAGTTTTTCCCAACATGTGACCTTGCGTCGGATATTTTTGCTCAAATAATTCAAGTCCATAGTTTGATAGTCATAATTGGTAATAGCCTTGGTTTTTGTAATCCAGTCATTTCTCACAATAACAGTATATTGAGTTGATTTAGATACATCGATAGTAACAGGTATGGTAATTCCTTTAATAGTAATTGGCAAATCCTTCACCTTGTCAATGATCATTTTTTTTCTTCATTTATGTTCACAAGATTGATTGAAGATGGTTCATGAATAGTGCGTCCTAAAGAGTCCAAAAATGGCTTAGAAATAATGCTGCTTGTTGACCCAGTATCAATAAATAAATAAATAAAATAGTCATCAATTTTTGCATCACAATACAATACTTCCACAGCTTTTGAGTTGGTTGGTTCAATTTGTTTAGGTAGATAAGATGTTGATGTAGAGAAATTTGAAAATATAGGGGATTCCTGATCCTTCTTAAGTCCCCTTAATCTTTCAAATATCAGTTCATGAGATCCACTACTTCAGCAAAGTCTTGCATAAAAAGATTGAGCCATTGATTGTGATTGTTGAATTAGTTACTGGAAGATAATCGATTGTTACTAGATCTATTCCCATTTATTGAATTGTTGATATTCCTTTAAGAACATTGGTTGGCCAAGTGTTCAGGTTGGTTGCAAATAAAACATTTCCTTTCATTGTTATCATTGTTGAATTGATTCTTATTGTTATTATTGTTATTATTGTTGTAAAACCTCCCAAAGTTATTGCTATTGTTCATATTGTTGCCATTATTGTTGTTGTGACATGACCTACAGTCATATTGCAAGTGTTCAACTTTTCCACAATTGTTGCAGGTGCAAGTTTTCCTTTGATTTCCTCCTCTATTATTGCTATTAATATTATTGTTACCAATATACCTCCTATTATTTGAAGTTGCCAATTATTAAAATTCTTGAGAGAGTTGCTGTTTTAATGTTCTTAAGTTTATCAGCATTCTGATTCAAGTAATTGTGTTTTAAAGAATAGTCACTTAAGATAGAATTTATGGAATAGGCTGATTCAGTAGTATGAGTATGGTTGATAGCCTCAGCTATATCAAGAAGACAAGAAATTTCAACTGGCTCTTTCAATTCATCCCTTAATCCATTGATAAATTGCCTGGTTTTATCCTCAAGAGGGTGGTTGTTGTCAGGATCAATACACTTGTAAAGAAAAGTTATTGTATTCAGGTATTCATTCACAGTTTCTCCTGGTTTTTGTATTTGCTGCCTTAATTGATTCATCCACCTTGATTTGTGATGAGTAGTACATCAAGTTGCATGAAATTGATGCACAAAATATTCAGCTGAATGTACTGCATTGTTCTAGTAATTGATTTGGTCATCCATAGAAGACTACCAAGTATGTACAATTCCTTTGAGGTAAGAGGGAAATATTTTAAATTTGCGAATTTTATTGATGCAATTTGCCTTGCATCCTTCATCAAATTCATTGAATCAAGTAAGAAGATTCTGTTTCCCTCCTTTGAAGATTGGTAGGTCCACAAGTTTTGTTTTCCTTTGGTTGTTGTTCCTTGGAGCATTTATTCCAGCGATTGATTCAAAAAGTTGTCACAATATATTGATAAAATTTTGATCATTATTTTGTTTATAATTATAGATAGGTTAATTTTGTCAATCCTCCTTTTGCTCATTCCTTTGTCTTTGACCTGAACTATTCCTGCATGGTAGTGATTGTTGTTTATCCACCCTATTGTCCTGATAGTTGTCATTAAGCTCCTCCTGTTCATTACTTCCCTTATCATTATCCTGACCTTGTAAAGGATACCTATTCCAAGATTGATTCAAGTTGTAAGGATGGCCTACTTAATTCTAAGGGTCCTGAAAAATATTATCTATGGTTAAATTATAAGGTAATGAAGAAGAATGGATTGCACTATATTGGTTGTGATTAGAAGGATCTAAAGAGTGAATTGAAAAAGAAGAAGAAGGAGTTTCAAGAAAATATTCAGGATAAGTAGTTGCAAAATTTGGCAATGATTTTGGAATTCAGTTATCAAAGTTGTTATTTATCCAATTGTTTTTTTTGGAAAGCAAGGTCCTGTTATCGTTATCAAAATGTGATCAAATTTATATTTGACCAGTGTGTCCAAGTGGAATTGCTTTTAAAAGGACAATTTCAAAGAAAGAATTAAAGAAGTGGTTTATAATAAAGAAATATTCAAGAAGAGATTCACCGAGAATCCTTTAAACAATGTCACACAGTGTTTCACAAGAAATATGGTTCACTCAGAACCCAAGTTTATTAATAAATCAAAAAAGCTAGAACAATTTCTTTAGTCCTAAAATCAAAAGAAGATATCCAATTTCCCAAAAGAAAAGTGAAGTTATTCCTAAACTTCCAAAGTCAAGTGAAACTATCTACAAACTTATCCTACTTTTGAATAAATTATAACTGCTTCTATACTTGTAAAAATGGGTCACTTGGGCCTCCTAGATCTCCTGGATCTCCTGAGCTGCCTGATCTATGGTAAATTATATTACATACTATATTTGATAAAGTGATCTATGCTAATAAAATATCAATAAAAATATCAAAGAATATCAAAGAAATAATTATAAATAAATAAATAAAAATAGAAATAGAATGAAGATTATGACTAAAAATAACTATACAATAATGATGGATGCTATTTTTATCACAATATTTTCCCTGCCATGAAACTCAACTTTGTCATGGAAACTTTGTTTCAAATCTTTATTTATTTGACAAAACTGGAAAAGGAACCTACTCAGTGATCAGGAATAAGTAACTACAACCATAAATCTAGTTATAATATCTTGTGACCTTTATTATGATCAAACAAATTCTTTTTTAAAGTAACCAATAATGTAAGTAAAGAGATATTCTATATCCTCTATACTATATTCAATAACTTATAGTGGATCACAGATTCTTATGGAACTGAAAAAATATATTTAGATATGTGAGATGATCAATAGAAGTTTGTTTATATTTTTTTACTAATATGAGCTCTATCTGTCCAATCACGATGTGAGAAACTTTGTGCTACTCAAAATTCAGGATCAAACTGTAGTAGATAAAATTCTTCAGAAAAAATTAAGAATAAGCACTATGAGAAGTTAATAATAATAAGAGAGTGGGGAAGTTGTCTCTCACCATTAGACATATTTTTGTAATGTTTTTCTATAGTGTAAAATAACAGCACAATAGTTCTTTTTTCTTTCAGAACTTTCTTGTCATTGGTAAGAAAGGTTTTTCTTGACTTTTATAGTTACTAGAGATCAAGTTTTTATTTGAAAAGAATAGTAAGCAAGAGAAGCAGAAGTAATTGATAACTCTTGAAGTTTCTTCAAGTTGGTTTAAGAAAAGTAATAGAATTTTATTAGCTTAGAAGTATAAAACTTCTTGTGAACATCTTTTTTGTACTGTATATAGTTAAAGAATCAGTAGAAAAAATAGAGTTTAAAATATATATATATATAAATAAATACTAGACCTGTAAGACCTGTAGGTCTATAGTATAGTGGTAGTGTTTTCAGTTTACAATCACAAAATTTAGAATTCAATATCATCTAAGGATTAAGTAAAAAAATATCACATACAGTACAATGAAAAATGATTCCATTAGATAACAAGTTATCATTTGTTATTGGGTGCAATCCTAATTATCTTACTGATACCTGAAATAAAAGGATCTGCTGTAACATAGCATCACCTATAGCTAATCTTTATCAGATCAGACCAGTTTATGGGTGTTGTAGATAATTAGTATCTTATTATTACCATGATAAGATTAAAGAGAATAGGACTAATCTTATATACAACTGGAACAGAAACCAGATTAATAAAGGCACTCTGATAATTTTATCAACTAATAATGAAGTTGTCAAGTCAAGAAGGTTAAAGTTCTGAAGAGAGTAAACATTGTATTAGTGGAATGCATAAAAGCATAATTAAACTTGCCTATAACATATCATTGAGAGACCTTGATGGAAGGAGAAATCCACAGATTACACTGATGTCCCAAAAACTAGGGACAGGTTAGAATACATGCAACAGTCTAATAACTATATTACTCGATAAAATTGTTCTAAGAAAAATTAAAAGAACATTGTATGTTCTTTCCAAAAGGGAAACCAGGTAACTGAATGGGTTAATCTAATATACAGGATATATGTAGAATAGTCTAATTACTTATCATAATATATAATATATAGTTTACATTATTCTGTAAATCAAATGTATATAAAGATATGTTAACTATAAAAAAGTTAATAAAGGATATAGAAAGTTTAAAACAAAGATTTCTTTTTTATCTCAGTCAAGCAATAAGATCAAATGATCTCTAGTCTATACTAAGTTTTAACCTTTTGATTACAAATGAGAATGCATTTTCCTAGAAGTTGTTGAAAAATATCACAATTAATGAGAATCCCAATTACTTTAGAGACCCTTTCACCATTACAAAGCAAAAGGATTATTAAAAAATCTGGCCTTTTGGATAATAGAAGATGTATATCAGTAAAATTTCTTTAACTAGATATGGCTACTAGAAGATATCATACTGAAACAATATAATCCAGTCCCTACTAGATTATATAAGAACCTGAGTCTATAATAAGTCATCTTTCTATTGCAAATGAATAAAAAATCACTGTTCAAAGAAGATTGGGATCACATGTATCCTGAAAGTAAAGGCTTACACTAGGTGATAGATGTTACACAAGAAGGAAATTAAGATCAAGAATGGATTAGTTCCTTAGATAATCAAAAAAAAAAAAGAATATCTTAATCAAGTATTTCTTATTAAGAAGAAGTCTTGAGAAACAGGTCTTCGAAGCAAGCTAAAAATATTTATTTTCAATTATTACTTTTTTATTTTCTTGTTGTTTGCTTAGACATTTTTAGATATCTCCTCTTTTCTTTTTTTTAATCTATTTTTTTGTAGTTTTTTGTATTTTAGTGGCTTAATATGACATACAGCAGTAACAACTTACTGACAATAATACAGTGAACTCGAAAGGTTTTTATCCAAAGACATTACAGAGCAAAATATTGTTCTCAAGGCTGAACTTAGAGACTTTTATGCTTACGACAAGTTAGTTAGATTAGAATAATAGTTTAGCTACAGTATGTATAATACTGCTCAAATGAAAATGTATTTATGTTTTTAATTGATTAATAAATTGACAATCTAACCTGGCTATAGGTACTCAAAAAAAATAAATACTAGATCTGTGAGTTAATAACATAGTAATAATGCTTCCAGGTCACAATTGTAAGATCTAAAGTTCAATACTATATAAAGATCATATAAAAAATACTATATATAATAAAAAAATCCATTGAATGACAAATAAATATTTGTTATTGAGCATAGTTCTAGCTATCTTATCAATATTCAAAATAGATATTCACCATAATACTATGTCATCTATAATTGATCTTTATCAGATAAATTAATTTATAGATATATAATTTTTTTTTTTTTTTTTTTTTTTTTAACGGGCTCATGCCTAACTTTATTGAATCCCAAATTATAAGTTTATATTGTGCAAAGCATGAATACATGGATGTATATTTGGGAAAGATAAAGATAATGATAAGCTAAAGTTATTCTAAAGCTATTTCGAGGCTTATTACACTTTCTTTTTCCAAAGAAAAACTAGCATCCCTAGAGTATGCTGGTGTCATAAATGAAAATAAAAAATAAAAGAAAAAAAAAGGACAGTTATGTGAAATGTGTCAGTCTTGTTTTTTGGCACATGCCTGTCTTGTTCAAATTCTCCTCGTGGAAAGGTCTAGGGGAGATTTCTACTGAGTCTTTTACGGAAATAAGGTGAAGGCCGAAGAGAAAACTTTATAGTTTTAAGGCTTGTGGGGGGAGTAATCAGGAAGGCCCAGGTGGTATATTGGTGTCCGCATGAGTGACTTGAAGTCTTCCAGTATATCGTCAATTAAATCCATTCCTATTTAAATATGGGAATACTTATCTATCTGTGCCTCTTATTTCAGATTTAATTCCTTATAGAAAGGACAGCACCTAGCCTCGCGGTAAATATACCCTGCTGGTAACCATTGGTATTAGTGATCAATGAGGATCTTTCAGATTATCCGACCAGCTCGCATGTCACTGCTAACATTTTCGGACTCGAGTTTCGATTGGTGAAGTGGCATTAGCCTTTTAGTCTTTCAGCTTAGGATTTTTTGAAGATAGAATGAAAACTTCCTGGATTACTTTGTGCATAAGCTTTACCACTGAGTATCCTTAATGGCTCCATGCTTTCTCTGATTTAAACTTTCTGGGCAGTAGAGGTTGGAACCTACCTGACATACAATCAAGAAGTAGGTAGCTCTGACTTGAGAAAATATCAATCGAGCATCTTGTGACCTTTACTGTGGTTGGATGGACTCTTTCTTGTGTCCAATGATGTATCGGTACCGTGTCCTGTATCCACTTATGCCAGACAAAATGACTTATGATGGACCCCAGGTTCTTACACTAGTTGAAATTATATCATTCGGTAGTTGAATTATTGCCGAATTTGATTAAATTTAATAATAAAAATATTGCTGAATTCTTTTCAATTGCTGTCACTCGGCATATTACATTTCGGCAATAAAGTGGCAATCAAAAATTCGGCAATCAAAAATTCGGCAATCAAAAAATCGGCAATCAAAAAATCGACAATCAAAAATTCGGTAATCAAAAATTCAGCAATCAAATTTGATAATCAAAAAATTCGGCAATCAAAAATTTATTAATTAAAAGTTTAACAAAAAATTCGTCACAAAATTATTTATTAAAAATGATATTAATTTATTAACAATTCATCAAAACTTCATCAACTATTTATTAAAAATTCAGCAACTATTTATCCAAAAATTTATAAAACTTGTGAAAAAAATCCTTTATATTTATAAATTATTTG
>CAJVPT010003187.1:0-15783 GCA_910592055.1 Acaulospora colombiana
TTTTGTATGAAGACAAGTTAGTCACTTTGTGAAAGTCTGTAAAATATTGTAAATTTATTTCAATTTTTCAATAAAGACACATCATTGTGGTATGATTGCGGGATAAAAAAAAAAAAAAAAAAAAAAAATAGTTTATTAAACTATATAATATTTAGATATAATCTATTCTATACTACTTGTTAAATCTTATTTTATTGGGGTTTTATTTTTATTCTCTTATATAATTTGTATATCTATAAAACTTTATTTATTTAGAAAGTTGAATAAAGAAATTTTTGAATATCATAATAATTTAAATTTGATTTTGAAGAAAGATTGTTTATTTTTTAATAAATTGTATATTATATTAAAATTTCTTATTACTATTATATAATAACTTTATCCATATTTGTTTTTAGTAAGATTAATTGGATTTTTTTTATATTTATTTGTACTTTGATAGAAAATAAATTTGTATAATATAGATTTTTTTTCTTTTTATAAGTAAATTAGTAACAATTATGTATTCTTCTTTTTTTTTTTTATTGATGTTGCTTATTATTGATATTATAAAAATATTTATAAGTTTTTAATTATCCTCTACTCTTGTATCTTATTGATAAGACATTCTTATCTGTGATATTTCTGATATTATATATATCTATTTTTATTACTTTTTTAGAGATTTCATAATTTTCTTAAATTATTTCTTTTATTAATTTATTTTTATCTTTTTTACTTGACAATATTTGTTATTCTTCATGTAAAAATGTTGTTATATCTAAATTGTTATATTTTATTATATTGTCACCTTTTATCTATTGTTTTTTGTTCGTAATGTTAATAATAATTATAGCAATATAATACAAATATAATTAAAAAATCTTGTCCAATTATTTTTGACCCACACTGTAAATAAATTGTTTCTTACAATTTTTCATTTTTTTTTTTTTTTTACTTTGCATTCGCTGATATTTTTGACCTTCAAATAAATTTTTAATGTTAACTTTTATTTGCCTGATTCACTATTTGCAAAGTTACAGTTTGACCTTTTGAAAATTTGTAAAAGTTGCATCATACTGTATGCAGTATTTTAACAAGAATGTTAATATAAGACGTACAGTCGCCGCGGAAAGCCATGTCCGACTTTCCTAATGAAAATCAAGATGACAATCGGGCAACACTTTCCGTGGCGACTGTACGCACATCTGTATGTAAACTGTAAAACGTGTGTACTGCATACGGCTTTAAAAAAAAATAAAAAAAAAATAAAAATAAGATAATCTTATATTGAATAAATATTTAAATCAGTTTAATACAGTACATACATAAATAATCGTGACGATTATGGTAATGGTATTGATGAAATTTTTAAAAAAACGGAAAATGATGATGAGATAATAATGCAAGAATTGAATTAAAAATAATAGTGCGACGGCCACCAACAAAAAAAAAAAAAAAAAATTAAAACATGATGACGGTGAATAATAACCAATTGATTCTATTTAAGGCAATGTGTTGCCTAAAAACAAAGAGCTCGGATGTTTTGAATGCAAAAAGTAACACAACAGCCTCTAGCATATAATACAGATATTACATAATTAAAAGGTAAAAATAATAAGCAACAGTTGATTCGTTTTTTATTACAGATGGTAGGCACGATAATCTGACATCGTTCATTCGGTCGAGGTGTCGTATGTGAAGTATTCCGTACCTCGTTAAAAAATGCTGCGGCATGTATGATTCCTTCTCTAAGACCTAGTGATTAAACGCTACACCTGCAAATATATTTTTTATTTGGACACCGCTGTCCGTTTAAAAATTATCATCCAGATGAGAAGTAGATATTAGTAATAACTCACGCGTGAGGTATGTTGAATAGGAAGGTATGAGAAATAACATACACAGAAAATTATTGAGACAACGAATGGCAAGTATCATTCGACTTTGAACTCCTAGTTATCCTCCGAAACATCCCTCCCATGCTATTTAATTGATTATCATGTAAAAAATTATGTTTGTGAAATTGATTCCTCAAGATTGATGGACTCAACTTACCGGGAAAGCCGCAAGCCGAAGAGATGATAAAGTAGATGATGAGCTAGTAATTCAATGGGAAAAAATTAGGAATTTCAATTTTTTTCTAAAAACATGTCAAACCATATCTGCAAATATCCCGAGACTTACAATAACAACGAACACCAGAAGGATCAGTAGCTTGGTATTCTTCCACCACATCGATCTCTATTCGATTACAGAGAATGCGTTTTGTAGGTGGATTGGCAAAAATAGAAAGTTACACACCGATGGAAGACGCGTTATGCATACCTTCAATGCAGTACTGCGTTTCTTAAAAGCAAACGCCTGCTGAGTGAGGTTATCTGTCTTGTTCACCAATAACTCAATTCTTTCTCCGCGTTCCAGTACACGCTCTGTTGTGCAAATAAAGTAAAACAAAGTGAGTATGAAAAACTCGGAAAAACAAAACACAAGATTATGTTCGTTCACCAACCGATGTTATGGACCATGACATCTTTGACCTGTTCGATCTCCCCGTGAACCTTCTTGAGTCTATCGGCCTCGGGATTGGAGAAATATTCCTAGACAAATAAATCAATAACGAAAAATAAGATCAAAAGAGAATCATTGGAGGTTATGAGTGGCAAATAAAGGTTGACCTACCATTTGCCTACCAATGATTTTAGAAAATTCATTCATTCCATAAGGAAGTGCTGTTTCTACTCCGTCTTTGGTATAACGTTCTAGGAACCGTTCTTTGATGTCTTGCAAAAAAGAAAACGGGACCCGTCGGCCAAAGGAGTCGTCAGCCATGCACATGTAGGTAATTCCATCTTCACAAATGTAGTGGAAGAGGTATCTACAATATGCAAGAAGAAAAGATTGCGTCAGGTCCGACGCCCCTTTTATAAATTGTGATCTCAAAATTCGTTCTACCTGTCGTATACGTATGTTAATTTGGAATTGTTTGGTGGAATCTTTTCTAAAATTGCTTGAGTCACTGTTGGTAGGTGGAGGAGACGAGTTGAGAAAATGCAAATGGGCAAACGCAAAGACTAAATAGAAGGAAGGAAGGATAACTTATTCAACCTTGAGGAAAGTTTCCAGAAGAACCAGTATACTCTGCCAAGATTACAGGGCCGCGGGCGACCAACCCGTAAATAAGAGACATTCTTGCAAGAAACCGTCGTTAGGTGAAAAAGCTATAGTGATTTGGAGTATATGTAACGTATGCGAGTGATTATATTGAAAAATTATGATCAGCCAGTAACATGACAGAACCATAATAATAAAAGGTCACCAGACTTCTTTGGAACCAGATTTTATTATTCACGTCTATAGTCATGAATTCTTCTAAGCACGCTCAAGCTCTGGCCGAGCTAGATTCACCCGATCCCGCTGTGCGTGTAAAAGCGTTGAGGTTTATAAAAAATAACATCATCGGGAACAAGACAAAGAAGGATCTATACATTAGCCTAAACATTATTCCCAAGTAGGAGATTTCTACTGTGCACGTCAACCAAACGTTTCAAGGATTTACCTTATTAACCACAACTTCTGATCAATTTGATGTTCAGGCTTGTCTCCTTTTTCAAAAACAAAGAGGGCATTGACCCTCAAGTGCAAATACAAGCCGCGATCGTACTAGGAAGTTTTGCATATGGTTTGAACTTGTTTTGTTAATTCAAGATTCCTGCTGTGTCTGTCGACTTTAAGAGATTTGTCGTGAAACATTTTGTCTTTAAAAACAAAAACAAGGTGGTGAAAACAATGTCGCCGAGTTAGCCAAACATGGTGCCGTCAAACCTTTATTGGAATGCATATCCATAAAGAATGATCCTCGACTAATTGAAGCTGCCGCCCGGGCATTGAAGGCCATTTACAAGTGTCCTAAGGCCGACAAGAATGATATATTTCAGGTTCATCTCATGTGCATTGATGTCGACTTCAGGATGGTGTAATAATGTTCATACGTCCATATATTTATTTTAAAGGATGCGCACCTTCGGGATCTCATCATCCTCCTTAACCCCGATTCACTCAATCCCAAAACAGACCGCGAGAAGATCGCGTCCGTACACACATCCGAGTTGGCCGCAACTATAATTGCGCGCTGCTGCGAGACCAATGAACAACAAATTCAAATTGAAAGCGCCGGGGCTTTTCCGGCCTTGGTGAAATTATTGGTTTGTGGCTTTTCCAAGGCTCAGGAGGCTGCTCTGGATGCCCTGGCTTACCTGTGTCGTGAAAATTCGGAATTTGGCAAGGCCATTGTCGAAACAAAATGTAGATATTATTTGGCTATTTATTTTTCAAGGCTTTTGCCGGCCGGTTATTGATTAAATTATTTATTCAAAAATGAATTTTTAGCCGAAACGAACGATAGTCCCGTCAGAATCATGTTAAATCTAATCCGTGACAAGTCACCAACCATGCAATTGGTGTCAGCCAAATGGTATGCTTTTTTACGCACTCATTCATCCACTTATCCTACAATGACCAAGTTATAATTATCCTATCCTATCTCCCTTCGCAGCTTAACCCACCTCAGTCGCGCAAACGCAATCACGGAGTACTTTAACGATATCACATTAACGGTGCTGCCGACATTGGTAAAATTGCTTGATGAGAAGGGTCCGGTTCGCGAAGAAGCCCCGCAAGTCTTGGGTAACATTTACAAAACCGTATGATGTGTTATTATTATTCGATTATGCTTCCAGGTGATGATAATAATGGCATGCAATATATTCTTTTTTTTTCGTAAAGCTTATTTGATCCGCGATAATGAAGAATTACAAAAGGCCGCTTGTGATTCGGGGGCCATCCTAAAACTGGCTGACTTTGTAACTCACGTTGCCGATCAAGAAAATTCTTATTATGATCCCCTCGGCGACAGCGATAAATTGAAAGAGGTAATGTCATTTGATGACCGCGGGTTTCGAAATTGTCTTGCGATCGAACAGAAATTTTAGACCCCATATTTCCCTACTCACATGAATTAGAATGCTCTGATGGCACTTGCGGCCATAAGTTCGCTGACCGACGACGGGAGAAAGCTGGTAAAATACGGGACCTTGGAAAAAAATTTTTTTTTTTTTTTTTTGATCATTTGTTTATGCTGTCATAATTTGCGGCTTGACAGTTTGATTTCTTGTGTAGGTGGTTGATGCCAAAATTGTTCCGCATATTGTGAAGGCAATGTCACATCGATCCTATGGGATTCGAGCCGCGGCATGTCAATGTACCCGGAGCCTCTCAAGGTCGGTTAACATATTGAGGACAAATCTTGTGGATGCCGGAATTGCGATCCCATTATTTAAGGTAACAAAAATTTGTCCGACTTTTTTCGTTACACTCCAATTGAGAAAATGTCGCGAACCAATAAATGACACTCGTTGTTTTTTTTTCTAAGCTCTTGTCGGATGAATCCACCGATGTCCAGAAAACTGCGTGCGCCACTATATGCAACATCGTGTTAGAATTCTCACCGATGAAAAGGGTATAATTTTCATTTTTTTTTTTTTTTTTTTCTTCGTCTACATTCTTCACATTCGTTCTTCTTTCGTTTGACACCTTTCGTCTGACACCTTGATTTTACAAATCGATCCGATTTTCTGATGTAGATAATAATTGAGCAGGGAGGAATAGAAAAGTTGGTGGAGTTGGTTCAATCTTCGGATAACACGCTGAGACTCAATGCCATCTGGGCCCTAAAAAATTTAGTCTATAATGCTGAGTCAGAGATCAAAGATTCAGTAATGAAAGCACTAACATATCCAACACTGGAAACGTAAGCAAGAGGCGCGAATAAATTAATCTTCAAGTTTTAGCTCATAATCTAATGCGATCGATACTTGTGATTGTAATCCAACCATCAGATTAATTATGGATCAAGAAGTTGATATACAAGAAAAGGCGTTGAATCTATTGAGGAATTTAGCTTGTACAAAACCATATGTATGAAAAATCCAATTTATCAAAATGTTATTGCATGCATTTGAATTGTTCGGTGTTCGTAATGTTTACAACTCGTCAACAGGATATTGAAGAGGTTTTTAAAGGATTGGGCGAAAATTGCTTGATGGATATCATTGAAAATAAACTTTGTTCTTGGAATGAAGAGATCATTAAACAGGTATGGAAACGAATTCGTTCGAACTACATTATATAGGGAGTGCCCACACCCCATCGACTAAGAAGTAGGTGACATTAAGTGATACAGAGAATTAATATATACATATAATGTATTTTTTTTTTTTTTTGTTTAATTGGTTTATTTTTTTTCAGATTCTGTACGTGATCAATAATATTGCAACGGGTAATGATAATCATAAAAAAGTCATAATGAGCAGGTCCAACATTTTGACACACATCAAACATTATATGAGTCACAAGAATCCGGACATACGCGTCATCTCAGTATGGTGCCTCATAAATTTGGCGTGGACGGAAGATAAGCACAACAGTGAGTTTTTAATTTTGTTTCCTCGCGTCAGATAATCTTATTAGCTGATGGCTTTGTCTCAATGTACCAGGCTCCCCTGGACGCATCCGAGAGTTGCGCCAGTTAGGCTTTGAGGATATGGTAAAAAGCATGATGAATGATGAGAATTTGGATGTGCGCGAAAAGGCCAAGACCGCGTTGTCACAATTTTCTCAGGTGTAGATTTCGAATTTCGACGTTTGGTGGTTGTGTACTGGCTGGATGGAATGATAGTTACCTGCCCGCATGATTGAAAGTGAAACCATCGTCTAGGTTTATGCTTGCATATTCCAATTTCAAAGTTTACCATGTCATGCATTATTGACCCTTGCATATCTCTCCTCATACTCGATCGAGCATTTTGTTTGGTAACCTTTGTGGTGTAGCATTCTTCTCTTTGAAAAATAATGTTTTTTTTTTTTCCTTTCCTAACAAAAAAAAAATAAAAATTTACGCCGGATCACGTATTTCTGATTGGCTCCCCCGTTCCCATGGCTTTTCGGACACCGGTGACACGTGCTAGTAATATTAGAATATAATAATTATCTTTTTTTTTTTTTCCCTTTCTATATAAACGACGCTGTAATTCCAATTTCCAAATTCGAAGAATAAATATGTATTATTATAACCTAAACACTTTAAATATGGATTTGATCATTTTGCAGGTTAAATTATTTCCTGAAATGTGCTGTGTATGAATGTTATCTAATGACCTTGCTTTATTTTATACTCTAAAATTTATTCAATCTGTGAATTTTAAAATTAATTAAATATCAAATTATACAGTATCTAAATTTTCTAATGAATTCCTTGAATAAATAATACTGTATTTGCTCAAAGTTATTATGCTGTGATTGCTTTCTTGCAAGTAATCGTTCGGTTCTATCAAAGGTACACTGTAAATGATCAATTGTTTCAAGAATTTAAAGAATTTACCAACATCATTCCGTTTTTATTTTAAAAAAAAAACGTTTATTTAATTTAATCGCGAGAAAGGGTGGTCACACGTAACTTTGCCAAAAAATTTTTGGTCGGGGTTTGAGTTTGTGTGACCCCGCTGTAACATAAGAAGTAGGCACATGCGTTTATCACACTTTTCCCATCTCTCCATAAAATGATCAACGGATAAGAATTAATCATCGATTCCTCACAAGAGATGGATTCCGAAGAGGTATGTTTAATACCTTCAATATCAACGTGTTGCTCGACATTCTTATCTCCACATTTTCTCGGTTGAAATTCGCGTGACAATGTGCAGGCACAGGCAAAAAGATACCGAGAGTTCGAGGCCGCAATTCAAAAGCTGAATGACTTGGTAAAAAGTTCTCTTTGAATTCAATCCCGTCACCCTTTCTGCAAAGAATATTAAAAATCTGTTTCGTGAATCTAGGTTTCTGAAACACATGAATTCCCTTTTTACATACACTCCATTCATATCAATGGCATCAAAAGGACGCGTAAATCGCTCTTCGAATCTGTAACTTATCCTGCGCTCCAAGCTCGAACGCTTGGTGCAATTATTGAGGAAGTGGGAAAAGCTACAGACAAATTACATCGACTCGATATTTTTCAAAATTTAGATGTATTACTTGATACCAGCGGTGACCCGTTGGCTCAACGTGGCGCACTCGATGTCATCTTATCGGTGGAGGAAAAAAGTCGATTTTGGATCAAAACAGGGACCGAGATTGGAAATGATGCTGGCAGCGCGGTAAGCGGCGTCTTCAGAATTCAAATTCGGAAAACATCGATGAAAACAACACGCGAGCAAAAAATTTTCATTTCAACACAACGCAGAATATTTCTTTAAATATCCGAAATGTGTTTGGCGGTGCAGAAACCCTGGAAGCCTATATGTCTGCCGGTACCCAAACTTCACACGTGTTTGAGGTATTTATTGTCATTGTTAATGCTCGTCTCCCGTAATCTTTCAAAGGCCGAGTTATTGACGTCAAAATCGAAATAGTTTTGTTTAGCAAAGCCAATTAATGGAAATCCGGATTCCAAGATTGACATCACCGCCTTTAGCTTAACCAGAAACAATCAAATCTACAGTTCTCATGACGAGATATTGCGTGGTGTTGCATTGAGGTGGAGGGTATGTCATCATGCCAATTATCCGATTTCAAAGCAATTCCTACATTTTCATAAGTGAGATCGGGAAGCATTAGTTAACTCGGAAATTATTTGATCCATCCGAAGGGGATTTCTCGTCTTGGATTCCACGAGCTGAGTTATGGTTCAACTTGGAGGCAAATTTGTAATGTAGCTCAAGATGCTTCATTAAGGTGAAGATCCGTTTTTTTTTTTTTTTTTTTTCTTTTTTATTTTTTGCTTATGATCAATGGGTGGTAATGATTTTTCTGAACCCCACCCCAGCATACGCGAGTCAGCGGGTCATTCCTTAAAGTCATCCCTCACGCATAATTGGGTGCGAGATCGACGTGACGATGTCATGTTGCCGTCCCGTGGATACTACATGAGAGTGTTTCAGGTTATTATCATTATTTTTCATGCTGTATTATTGCGTTGGGATTTATTCTAATTGCAATATAATAACAAAATTCAACAGGAAATTGCTGGGTTTGGTGGTGACGTCTTCTTTCTCAAGAACGAAATGGAAGGTCAAATGAACTTCTCGCTTGGAAAAGGCTTTGTGAGTTTCGCTCGCCGCATCCTTCGTTGCATCGTTTAGAATAAATTATAATCGCTCATTTAAATAGATTCTCAGCACATCTTTGAGAAATGGACTGCTATATCCGATGAAGAGCGGCCAATCAAAAATCAGCGATCGATTTTTCCTCGGAGGCGCTCAGTCAGTACGAGGATTCAAGTTGAATGGCATTGGTCCCAGGGACAAAAGTAACTACACAACTTACTAACAATTTATCCATATTGCATAAGATGAATCATCTTTTCACAACTCTGGTCTATTATAATTTAGAGGATTCCTTAGGCGGTGATGTTTACGTGGCTGGCGGTTTGAGCCTTTTTACGCCCCTGCCCAGGTTACACGAACATCCGATAAAAGGGCATTTATTTTTAAATGGCGGAAGCTTGATTAAAATCAATTCATGTAAGTGTTTTCGAGATGAGAGCTCACGAATGATGATGTACCATTCTGAAATATTCTTCACCACCACCACTAGCTCGACATTTAATCGACAACATCAAGAATGTTAAAAGAACGCCTTGCGTGTCTACAGGTGTAGGGATTGTTTACCGAAGTAGCATTTTGAGGTTTGAAGTGAATTTCTGCTTACCGTTGATAACAACCACAACTGATAAGTTAAAAAAAGGATTGCAGCTGGGATTGGGGTTTAATTTCTGGTGAATTAATAATTTACTGTATATAGCATACATATACATCGATAAATAAACGTTAAAATTTTTTTGTACCAATAAATGTATGTACTTGCGAACAAATTGTTTTAGCACACTTTTTTCTTGGTGTTACCCTTTCCATGATTAGGCGTCCAAGGACCTAAACTGTCGTTGGCGTAAAAGTCCATCGGATATATGGATTGCCACTCGACCGCATCTAGCGCAACAGATGCTTCGTATGGAGTAAGCAGTGGCTTGGGGAAAGCATAACCCCAATCAATGGATAGTCGAGGGCACGCTATTTGAATCCAACTGAGGTCAAAAAAAAATAATTTTTTACATTAGGATTTGTTGAGTCATAAAATAACAATAATAATGATAGGTCATTAGTTACGCGTCGATGTCCTGGAATTGTTTCAATTTGTCTGGAAATATCTCCGAAAGTAGAACGCAAACATAATCCAGTCCACGGGATCGAATTTTTTCCTCGAGATACTTGATTTAAAACAATAATAGACAATCTATGTCTCAACTCTTAAAATTGAATTTCCACCTGTGCAGTCTTTCTTTAAATTGATTACCTCCATCACCTTTGGACTACCTTGCCTACCCAAGGTTCCTAATATGAGACCGAACTTTTTTGCATTCTTGGCCAGATTAATTGCGTGCTTTCGCAAGGCATGCATGTCCACGTGGTCGTACCGTTCTCGGGTGAATTTTTTTGAATAAGGGTCATAACTTTTTTGGAATTATTGTTGTTTCTTGAATCAGTACACTCGTGGAGAACAAAGTCCACCCTCTATGCGTAAGAAAGGGGAATGTAATTACCGGAATGCCGGAACATGGGGATTGGCGATCATTATTGATTCCAAGTGGAATCTCCCGTCACCCAGGTAACTAGTGGAAAGCGGGAGTCGAGAATGGTTCCAAAATTCAAATTTAACCGTTACCCATCCCCTCGCCTCGTTCATACTTACATCAAAGCGTCTTGCTCTCCCAACTTTGGTGAAGTGCATCCTAGGATCTCGCCGGGAGACAAAGGTTTCGCTTGAGGAACGTTTAAGGAATATTCATTTTCTAGGGATTTTTGCGCAGACTTTGGAAGAATTAAACGTGTTCGTCCACTTTTTTTTCAAAATCTATAATCGAATTTACCTGAATGGAGGATACAAATTGAACTGTACCCACGATCGTCAATTTTTTCCCACGTTCGAAATTCATTCTTACGGTGTTTAAAAAGTGCTCGATGTCAATCCCAATGTCCACGAACACATACATAGTCTTGACAGTCGTGACGTTTACCGGAACTGCACGTTTTATCGCGCATGTCAATTTAAACCAGCAAGATCGTGCTTAAAAGATTATTAAATGAACGGAAACAATATTAACCCAAACAACTATGACCGTAGTGGACCATGAAGTCACATCCCAATGCAACGGCAGTAAAGTCATCCACGCAGCATGCTCCGTATGTAACATCACCCATTATAAGTGTCTCAACATTGCAATGTCTTTCGTTTATGGTTTTCAAAGGACGGAGAGTCTGTTAGCGATTTATGTTAAACTGCACATTCTCCGAATGAATTCATTGTATAACCTTTCTAATATGTCTGCAATTGTGCATGCAAACATTAGGAGACCTTCCGGAAACTGCAACGCAACTAATAATTCATAATGATGAAATCATTATGAATCGGTCAAAGTGAAAGTGACACACGATCTCGACGTAACTCTTGTAACGAGGATACTGTGGAAATAAAACAAAACAAACCCTTCTTCGCGTCAGAACGTTTGATATGCCACACCGTCTTATGAATCTCGAAATTGTAATTCGACGGGAGCTATCGATCATTGAGTTAGCGAAAAAGTACGCGCGAATTGCATACGTTAACGATCTTCACTCAAGAAATCGGATCCATTGATCCGAGGAAAAAAAAAAAAAAACCTGCTCAATTGCTTTATTCAATAAAGGATCATTTAAAATCACTGCAGGAATTTGTGTCGCAACTCTATTCGACGATTTAGCTAGTAAACAAAGGTGATTGTAATCATGTTCAAAGATTTGTTCTAAAAAATTTGAGGCAACGATTAAAGCTTTCAAACCTTTAACCACCACATTATCCTCTATATTACCAACTTGAATTTTGCTGTCATCTATCTTTCTCGCTTCAGCCCTTCCCACGAAACGCTTTCGAGGCTTTTTGCTCGTCGATGCAGCTTCTTCGGACATTTCCTCTTTGCGCATACGTTTGATCGGAATCTTTTATATACGTACAAACCATCCGATCCTTGTGTAACATCAAATTAGTCTTGTACGTAGGATAATTTTTTTTTTTTTTAATTTTTGTTGACTAAACTTTTAAGCCAAGTCGACCTAAGATCACAGATTTAACAAAATCATGGCACCGACGAGCCAAACGAATATTGCAAAGTAATATTGCGCAAGGAGGAATTTACCGGTCTAGACTTTCTTGAAACCACAGAAGAAAATCCAACGCTATGGTTTGAAAGGAAAGGAGGACCAACAACAAATCTTGTCGTCTATCTAAAAAATATAGATATACTTGAGATCTATTATGGGTTTTTACCCTTTTATAGAAAGTACTAAATCAAACACTTTGTGAGAGAAAAGTATAATATCGAAATTCCTATATTATCAATCAACCTCATCTCGATCATGGCCATGCTTTCATTAATTAACAGCACTTCTGCATTGACGAAGAATGGGTAGTGCTCTGTTAATTGTTTATTAATTATGAGCACAAGCTTGAAGCTTTGGATTCATAGTAAACGTGAAAATAAGAGATTTTGGATACCTCACTTGTATATGAAAGAAGAAATTGTCGCTGAAAGCGATTCACGAAAAATTATTATCTGGATATCTGGATTCTTAAATCTCACGGAGCATTTTATCACTTACTTAAACGATTACCATGAGTGTAGTGTTCACATTTGCATTAGGAACTTTGAATAAGTAATAGAAATCAACTTACAGTATATATAGGAAAAACAGACCACCATAGTTACAAGCACCATTGACGTTACATCCACCGAAACTGACACCACGACACCACCTACTTCACGAGCACTATTGACTTTACATCTGTCGAAACTGACACTAATGACACACTATCATAGTCATTGACTTCACGAGCACCATTGACGTTACATCCACCAAGACCAACAAACACCATAATCATTAATCTTGAAAAAGCCATTTCTCTTGAAATAATTGATGGTGAATTGTTGTATTTCACTAAAGTCATTTGGGTACTGATAGAGAAGAAAGTATTATTCATATACACAGTGTTTCGATGATAAATACAAATAACGGATTCCAAAAAATGGTTGGAAGATAAATATTCAGATAGTAAATGGATTTGGGAATAAGAAGAAAAAAGAATAATTCATTTAAAAAATGCATCCCGAGTCCGTTACGTAAATTTTGTAAATTGTAAACATGCAACATGCGTTCGCTGTTTATAAAAATCAATAGCTTATAATTCAATGAATTCCTTTTTATTAATATGAAATTTTAGCAATTATAACAAAAAACGTGCATAGTACGTTGCAAGACTTTTTGAAGTTTTTGTAAAATCCATATTATACTTACGGTATAAATAAACCAGTGAAATTACAGTGCATAGATTTCATAAAATTTATTTTATTTTTTTTTAAGAAATAATTAACATAAACGAAATGTATTCCAAAGTTTGATTTAGAAACAAAATTTTATTTTTTATAGGATTTGAATTCTATTTTTAATTCCTAAATTTATGGCGAATATTTAATATATCAATTATTTGTCGATTATTGAATTATGAAGGTGAAACTAGATAAAGAAAAAAGAAGATAATGAGGAAAATAAAAGTTTAAAATTTGGTAGTAACAAAAAAAAATAATAAATTACTTTGATCCATTTTAATAAATATTTATTTAAATAATATTAAATTTGATAAATTTTTTATATAATAACAAATCTATTATAAATATATGTTTTGTTTTTAATTTAATTTTTTGTCAGGTTAGTTTTTTTTTTTTTTTGAGTACCCATAGCCAGGCAAGATTGTCAGTTTATTAATCAATTGAAAACATAAATACATTTTCATTTGAGCAGCATAATACATACTATAGCTAAACTATTATTCTAATCTAACTAACTTGTCATAAGCATAAAAGCCTCTAAGTTCAACTTTTGGGAACAACATTTTATTCTACAATATCTTTAGGTGAAAACCCTCCTAGTTCACTGCATCATTGCTAACAGGTTGTCATTGTTATATGTCATATCAAGTCACTGAAATACAGGAAATTACAAAAGGATGAGTTAAAAAAGGGAAGGGGGAATATCTAAAAATATCTAAACAGACAATAAAAAAAATGAAAGAGTAAAAATTGAAAAAAATATTTTCAACTTTTCCAAAGACCTATTTCTCAAAACCTCTTAACAATAAAAAATGTCTGATTGAGATATTCTTTCTTTTCCTGACCATCTGAGGAACTTATCCATTTTTTATCATGATTTTTTTCTTGTATACTGTCTAAGAAGACTTATTGTTTAGTGGAAACCTTTACTTCTAGGACATACTTGATTCCAACTTTCTTTGAGCAATGATTTTTTATTTATCTGTAATAGAGAGATGACTTATGATAGACCCCAGGTTCTTATGTGATCTAGTAAGGACTAGATTATATTGTTACAATATGATATCTTTTAACAATCATACTTAATTAAAGGAATTTTATTGATATACATTTTTTATTATCAAAAAAACCAGATTCCTCAATAATTCTTTTACTTTGTAATGGTGAAAGGGTTTTAAGAGTAATAGGAATTCTTATCGATTGCAATATCTTTTAACAACTTCTGGAAAAATGTATTTTCAATTGTAATTAAAGAGTTGAAGCTTAGTATGGACTAGAAATCATTCAGTCTTATTACCTGACTGGGATAAAAAGGAGACCTTGGTCTTGAACTTTGCCTGATTGGAATGATAGAAAAAAAAGATCTTAGCTTGAATAAATAGCAACTTTTTCATCACCTAAGGACTTGTTACTCATATCATATTGATCACACAAAACTTGATCTATAGATTAATCCAATTGAAGAAGTGAAACAAATATAGAACATTAATTAACTCTTTCTATTACCAATGATATTATTGGAATATATGAGGTAACCAATAGAAGCTTATTTATATTTAGTTACTAACATGTTTTGTATCAACCAATCAGATACCAGATAACAGTGTGCTATCAGAAATTTAGAGTCAAACTAAGATAGGCAAAATCCCTCAAGAAAACTATAAAAAACAGTAGATACTTTAAGAGGATACAAGACAATATGTGAGAAGGTAGATAATAAATCTTTATTTGCCAACAAAAAAAAAAAAACCTCTATTTCTTATTACTTCTAGTCTTGTAAAGTAACACTCCACTTGTCAATTCTTTTACTTCCCAAAATCTTTTTGCCCTTAGTAAAAAAAGTACATACTTGAGTCTTTTCAAGCCATTAGAAACTCAAGTTTTATTCAAAGAAGTTTATAAACAAATAAGTAAGGGTAGAAGAGATATATGAAAACAAGCTTCAAGTTGTTTTAATTAAAGTATAAAGACTTTTTTAGTAAAAAAGTATAAAACTTCTTGTAAATATCTTTTTGTGTGTAGTCAGAGAATCAGTAGAAAGAGTCATTATATTTTTGTTAAATTAGTTATGTATACTTTATTAAATAAAAATAAGTTATATATACCATATATAAAAAGAATATATAACATTAAAGCTAAATCTATAACTAATTCACTTATCTTTTTTAGTTTTTGGCTTTAAGTACAATTTTGAAAGTAATTTGTTACTTTACTTATAATTTAAATAAATTTTTTTTTTTTTTTTTTTTTTAACCTACAATCATGCCACAATGGCTTGTCTTTATTGAAAAATTGAAGTAACTCTACAATATTTTACAGACTTTCACAAAGTG
>CAJVPT010003188.1:0-15781 GCA_910592055.1 Acaulospora colombiana
AAAAAAAAAAAAAAAAAAAAAAAAAAAAAAAAAAAAAAAAAAAAAAAAAAAAAAAAAAAAAAACTCTTTCCTGAAAATCTCAAAATCGAAAAAATTTCCTTATTAGGCAAAAACACAAAAAGAACTCGCTCCCAGCTATAAAGTAGCAACCCTCCTCAGAATGGCCACTATCAGCAAACTGAGAAACTCAGAAAGACAAATAACACAGAATACAATATTGACAGAATTAGCAAGAATAATGGAAGAGTCCTGAAGGCAAAAGGAACAACACCCACATCACAACTTAGACATATGCCCCTGAAAACCAGAACAGCACTCTCAAAGCATCCAGTAAACAAAGGGAAGGCAAAAGAAACTGACAACACTCCTAGGTAGCTTAAAGAGATGGAAGTAGAAGAAACAAGGCAAACACCGGAACCAGCAGAAGTACCGACAAGCAGCTGAGCACTATCTCCAGTTACAGTCTGTGAGTCCGAAGACAGAACATTCAAGAAGCACAAACTCAGTACAAATAAGTGGACATCATTGGCTAGGCAGGATACAGTTATGATAATCAGAGAGGCACAAATGAAAGATCTGTATCATCACAAAACCATCTAGATCAATGAGAAACATCCAAGCTATGGAAAGCCTTCATTGATCCGGAAAGGATACCAAGACAAACATCCATAGAGAAATTAGATTTCACCAAACAAAAAATGGGACACCTCAACTTCCTGAAATACGTAAGATATGAGTATCCAATAGGAAAGGCCCAAATCACAGCCATTTTTGGTAACCAAAAGGATGCATAAAGAGTATGCAAGTTAGAGATCACTGACTATGAGAACATCAAATTCAGAAAGACTGTTCCATTGGGATCCCAAGAAAGCAACTCTTGTATCATTCGGGTATGGGATGTTCCCCAATAATTCACCAAAACTGATCTAGTAGAATTCTTCGATGAACAAATCAGCATCGATTATATTACCTTGCAAAGAGCAGGGCCTTTCCAGACAACAAACACCACCTTTTTCAATATATCAGACTATGTAGAGATTGGCCAGGACTGGGCATTCACAAAAGGTCTATACTTTTGCAGGATCTTCCCTTATTACAAAACACACGAAATCAAGAAACAAAGGGAATGTTTCAGTACTATGCTCACATGCCTGCTACCAGATACAACAGTGGCAGATCTAACAGTAACCATTATCAGCACAAAAGCAAAATCAGTCTATATTCCCTGCACAATAACAATCAAGCCAAGAGGTTTGCCATCTTCACTTTTCAGAACAGAGAAGAACTTCTAGATATGAAATTGGCGGCCCCAGTAATCAAAGGAATCCAAATAATCTGGATCAACTGAAAAACAAGATTGTGTCTCATCTGCAGCTCACTGGAACACAACATGCATACATGCTCAGACAAACCTGAATTCTTTCCCCCAAGACAACACACCAATAGATTTAACAACCCAAGAATTCTATCACAACCTTGATATAGAACAAACTTCAACCTTGGCATTATCAGAAACTCACGAATGAATAAAAACAATAGGAGCTACACAAGCATCCTGAAATATGGACGAAGCCCCAATACCAACTAACACGTGGAAGATATTTGGCAGGCCTTATTAGCAATCCAAAGAGAGATCAAGGAAATGAAGAACTCTTTTCAAAATTTGAATGAAAGAGTTGATGTCTTAAAACAGGAGTGTGTCAACCGATACCCAGAGAGTATAGGTAAACTTATGGAAGAGTTAGAAGAATCAGCACCCACCAGCAGCGAGAAGAATAACACTATAACAAGCACAGGGATTCAAGACATCAGGAGAACACAGGAAGAATATCAATAACAACTCAACAAAATGAGCTCAACGATGGAAAAAGCAATCAACCTCTTCAAGCTCTCACAACAGACAGTTCCCTTAGGATACAACAACCTCCAATAATATAAGAGACAACACTCAAGATCACTCCCAAAGAGAAGAAAGCAGTAAAACAAATGATACAGTACCAAGCAATCAACTTTTCCATAAATACACAACACAAAACACAGGTATACATACAAACAAGAGCACAATATCACATGATAGCAAAATAACAAACAATTATCCAATATGGACAATTGCAATACATAATATAAGAGGCATGGTAGAAGAAAACAAATGAAAATTATGGACAGAATTCTGCGCAGAGAACAGATGGAAAATCATCATCACTATGGAGACCAATGAAGACATGAATTAAATCAAACATTGGAAGCAATCAGGATATCAACTAATAACATCAGTGACCCCCACAAGGAAGATCGGACATAAGGTATATATGTATCACTATCTATGAAGACATTGCAGGAAGAATTTATAGGAAACAAGAGATAGAGGGCAGAGTGATAGCAATAGACATGGCTTTTCCGGGCAAACACAAATTGAGGGTAATAGGGGTATACCTCCCACCGAGAAACAAGGACAGAAGGATACAGTCAGCAACAGAAGATATGATCCAAGAGTAAATAGCACAAGCAGAGAAAGAGGTATCACACATAGTAATAGGAGGAGACTTCAACGCTACACCTAATCCCTCTATTGACAAACAATATAGTACTAAAAGATTAAACAATCACCAGTCAGAATTAGAGCTATTAGAACGGTTGATCACTAGAAACTTTGAGAACACTTTCAGAATACACAACCCAATACAAATGGCATACACATGGAAAAACAGTAAAAGAGTAGCCAGCAGAATTGATCAAATCTGGTACCACCCATAAAGCATCTGGCAATCCAGAGACTCCCATATAATGAACCATCCAGACTACTTGTACAAAAGTGATCACAAAATTATGATCACAAGAATAGAGATGTGGCAACTTGACAAGCAGAAGAAATAAAAAATTCACAGGCACAACCACCGATATAACTAGCACAAAACAGATGCTACAATGGAAAAACTTTAAGGATGAAATTGAACTATGGATACAACAGGGAAATATCAAGAATCAAGAAAACATCAATACGCTATGGAATAGCTTCAAACAACACATTCTGGAAGTAACAAACAGACAAATACCTAAGATAAAGTCTCAAAAAAGAAGCAGAAAGGCAGGGGAAAACCCAACGATATATAGAAAAATTGTGAACATCCAGATACTATCAGAGATATTGTAGAGGTGCATTGACACACCCAACCCACAGACCAAACAGCTGATCAAAAAACAGTTAATTAAGATATAGGAATTCTTCCCAGAATTAGTAACAGAGCTCAACGAATAGCAATCTAACTATTCTCAAAACTATCTGACCCAATGGAAAAAAATATGCAGGGAATACATAGTATGATACAAAACAGCAATGAGAATAATCAGCAAGCATCAGAAAAACAAAGAGATACAGCAGCACACAGAAAGAAGGCAACAGTGGCTGCAGGACAACAAGAAACAGATGATCAATAGTATTATGGAAAGATTCTATAGATCTATAGTAACCAACAAACTCATAGTGGAAGCAGACAATCAGATAGAAATCATCACAGAGCCAGAAGAGATCAAAAGAAAAGCTTTAGAACACTTTGCAACATGAACCCGTCTCAGGAAAACCCTATCAGTAAACACTTCAACCAGATAATCAAGACAATATGCATCAAGTACAAGAATCCAAGACAATTGGTATGATGGACTCACAGAATACATTACAGTAGAAGAAGTAAGAAAAACAATAAAGGACAGAAGTTCAAAATCAGCACTGGGACCAGACAGTATTTCATACATAGCTTATAAACACTTTGGATCAAAAATATTAGCCTGGCTCACATGCTTCTACAACAAGATTTTCATACAGGGGAGACGCCAAAAGAATGGAGTAAAGGTTATATATACCCAATACTGAAACCAACAGAATGGTATAACAGGATCAGAATAACTAGACCAATTACCTTGCTCACTGCAGGAAGAAAGATATTCACAAAGATTATTAATGACCGCCTATCACATATCTGCAAGGAACACAATATCCTAAATAAATCCAACTGGGCAGTCCTGCCAGGAAGCAGTACACAAGGTCCCATACATATAGTCAATCTCTGTATAGAACAAGCACGCAGAGAAAGGAAAAAACTATGGATCCTGAGTCAAGACATGGTGAAGGCCTATGATTCGATTAATATAGAAATGCTGGAATGTGCTATGAGACGCATCAAATTATCACCAAAAATAATCAACATTATACAGGCATTATTCAGAGAGAGAGAAAATCAGGTTATAACAACACACAGACTGAGTCCCAGCTACAAAGTACTAGATGGCATCGACCAAGGAGACACAATTTTACCTCTACTATAGCATATATTCTATGACCCACTCCTGACAGAGATCGAATCTTCGAGAAGAGGCTACAGGTACACAACGAAGCTCAAAGGAGATATCAATGAGCCCAACATAGAGAAACACTTAGACATTAAGGCTATCGCATATATGGATGATATAACATGGCTGGCAGATAATCCAGAAGAAATGCAAAGGATCCTGAATATTACCACAGAATTCTACAATCACAATGACATCGACATCAACCCACTCAAATCACAGCTAATAATTATCAATGGACAACCAAAAGATTTCAGAAGAAGCTTCACACTCAAAGGAGGAACAGTTACAGGAAGCAAGCCTGATACACCAATGAGACTATTAGGAATATGGCTGGACAGCTTTGGGAGAAAAAAATATCAAAAACAGCTTATAGCAGAGAAAGTAAAGAAAACCAGCAAGCTAATCAGATAGAAAGCAATCACTGACAAGCAAATGAGATACATAATAAACCACGTACTCATGTCCAGTATAGAATACCTGTTAAATGACATGGTACTTCCTAAAAGTGACTGCAACTCCCTAATGGAGAAACTCGTAACAAAGTATAAACACAAGTGCAGTTTTGCCAGTACAATCCCGAATACCCTCCTATACAATCATACTAAACACAACCTAAACCATTTATGGGACAAACAATTATAACTGCACATAAGAACCTGGTTGCAAAGAATGGAAGACAAAGGGACACTAGAACAAATTTCCAGAATAGAACTACAAAACTTACAAAACCTCTTTTGGTCAACAAACTCAGTAACATCACATCTCACACAGCCTTTCCTCAAGGCAGGACAAAACCTGGACCACGATATTCTCTGGGTACTGAGGAAACACAGCTTCCAATTCCACTTCAACACAAAGATCACTATCCTCTAGAGGATAGATAAAATTGATGACACAATTGAAGAAGCAATACCAAAATCAGTATACCATTAGTATAGACAAACGCTAAGGAGACACAACTTAATGTTCATAGAACAGATCATCAATTCAACAGGAACATGACTACTACATTGGAGAGAACTCGGGGCTATAAATAAAACGAAGAAAAGAAATACACCAAAATAGTACAAAGAGATTGTAGAGAACTTCACAAACTCAGCCAGCATACAAGATAGATTAGAGAACGAAACAAGCACCTACCGAACATACAACCAAAGCAGACCTCTGGTAATGGAAGACTCATATAAACTACATTGGGGAGCAACACTTAAGCAAGACAAAGAAGTTATCGGCAAGAAGAAATGGAATGATAGCCCCAATACAGTAGTCTTCAAATATTACATCAGAATAGAAGAACAATCACCACTAGAAAGGTGTATCGAGTGCTCTCTAAATAAAGGAAAAGACACAGTACTAGGAATCTGCACCTTTGCAGCCAAGAAACAGTATACAATTCAAGTTCCAGTAGAAAGGACAAGTATCTCATCTAAGGGAAACAAAGGCAGCTCAATAAGCACTCTATGATGCAGAATATCTCCAGATTCCACCAAGAAAGAGCTAAAAAATCTCACTGAAACTCCTCAGACAAATCCAAGCTCCTGGCAAGTCAACATAGACAGTGCTAAACCAGAGACAACAAACATCAGCGAAGTGTTTGAGATAAACGAAAAAGAATTAGATACCCTAACAACAATCCAACAGCATATAAAAAACTGTCACCACATCACAATATATACAGATGGCTCAGTATCAAGCTACGGCAACAGACCACACATGGGCCTGGGCTGGGTCATAAAAGATGAGACAGGAACACAACACACCTTTTAAGGACAGACACAGTTATATGCCTTTTCAACGTGAGCAGAATTAATGGCCATAACTATAGCAATAAGCATGATAAGCAGAAACATCACAGTTGACTTACATACTGACAGCCAAGCGGCTATAACAAACTTAACAGAAGCTATGGATACCACCAGAATTAAAAAGAGGAAAAAATCAAACCAGACAATAGTAGACACCTTCAATCACATTAGGCAACAGATGAATCTAAACATTAGATTACATAAGGTGAAAGCACACACAGGTGTCCCCCTCAATGAAAAAGTAGACAAGCTAGCCTGGATAGATCCCATTTCACCAGACATGAAATCAAACTGGAAAATCATCAACATCAGAAAACAGCACCAAGGACTAACACCAATAAACATAGTGTAGGATACATCACAGATAGATATCCTAGGCAAAGACCTAGCGAAACAAGTTAACAAGACCATCAGGCTGACCAAGTGGAAACTATTAAATAGAACACAAAACAGATTTACAGAAGAGAACTTGAGAAACATATACTGGAAAACACACGTTTAATAGCCTGTATTCATCCAAAATGAATAAACATACAATATCGAAGGAAGATCACTACAGAAGAAAATTCAACTTCAATCTCTGATATAAAGAACTGCCAACTAAGACCAAACTACACAACAGATATCCACTAATATACAAGGACGATAAATACCATAAATGTGGTATAACAGAAACCTTCGCACACCCCTTCCTATATAACAACAATACAGAAACTTTAAAGAAAAATTTCCACAGGATTCTAATTAAACACATATCATTCCACATAATCAAGGAATACAGAAAGAGAAGAGCTGCAAGGAGGTCATATATAGACGGATACAACTGGCCAACCCCAGAACCTTTAACTTACTAATCTGTGATGCAATATTAAAGGAAATACCTGGGACACTTGACACAATCATATCAAGCAAAAACAAAGTAATAGAAACTATAATGAACACAATGAGGAAATGAAAAGAATTTTTACATGACATATGAAAACAAAGATGTGAGGAAGCTCATGAACAGGAAGTCCCCAAAGTAGAATCAAACTGAACAAACAAAAAAGAACCAAAGTAAAGAAAACCAAGAACCACACAAATTCGATTGCAATACAACAGTCCTTACTAAACTTGACTGAAATAGTAAATCGATATATAAACGAATACATTAAATACCAAACTAACATTTTCTTCATTATATCTTTTTATATGACAACTAGTACGGCCTTGGCATGTTAGTTTCTTCCTCCAAGGAAGGGCAACAGGCCGTGAGATAGCCATGGCTTATCGAGTTTTACTATTACTAAATATACATCCCTGTATTATAATTATAACTATTTAGTATAACTATAATTTAGAAGAATAATAAAACAAGGCTGCACCAGTCAAAAAAAAAAAAAAAAAAAGAATCTATAGTACAGTAATAGTACTTTCAAGCTGCAATCACAAGATTCAAAGTTCAATACTATATAAGGGTCAAGTAAAATTAAGCTAAAGGTAATATAAAAATTTTATCTATCCTTATTATGATAATCTTTTTTTTTTTTTTTGAAACAGCGACTCAGCCTTGTTTTATTAAACTTTTAAGTCAGGACAAAATGCAAATACTAGAAATTATCACTAATAAAACATTCTTAGAGTTGTCTATAATAGTTAAAGTTTTACGCTACTACTATCACTTTGATTGTGTAAGCTAGTTACTCTTTGAGGGCTTTATCAGTCGAGGACATATTACCTGTTCCTCGGCTACTTTCAGTATCTCCATGTTGTAAAATTCTAACCACTCCAATCCATGGAATGGCTTGTTGTCAAGGAGAATAACTTGAATCAATCTAATTTATGCACTGGGAAAGAAGATTCATTGATCCTCCTAAATTTTTTTAACACACATACTCAGGCAAGATACGTCATCCCAAAGAAAAATTTTAAAAGAAGTGGTTATGTTTGAAGAATATGTTGGTATATGATGAGACAGTAGGAGTATCAAAACTCTCCAAAAAGATACTGTCCCAGGTGTTGTTATGTCTATTGGAGAGGAGGAGGAGGAAAAAGTCTTTGTTGGCTATCTGATGAATCCTATTCCAATAGTTTTTTTTCCAAAATATTATTGATTTAAGAGGTTTGTCCTGTATCCACCCACACCCACAGATGTGACTTATAATGGACTTCAAGTTCTTATAAGTTGAGGAAATGTATTTAGACATATGATGTAACCAATGGAAGCTTGTTTACTTCTTTTACTAATGTGAACTCGATCTATCCAATTATGGTGTGAGAAACTTTGTGCTACTCAAAATTCAGGGTCAAGCTAAGGTAGACAAAATTCCTCAGAAAAAATTAAAAACAAGCGCTATGAAAAGTTTCCAATGATAATAAAGTGGGAAAGTTGTCACTCATCATAAATATGCTTTTTTATTGTTTCTCTATAGTGTGAGATGATGGCACATTAGTTCTTTTTTCTTTTAGAACTTTCTTGCCCTTGGTAAAAAAGGTATTTTTTGATTTTCAGGTCACTAGTGGTCAAGTTTTTATTTAAAGAGAAGTATTAACAAGAAAGAAGAAAAATAATGGTGACTCTTGAAGTTTTTTCAAATTGGTTTAAAGAAAGTGTAAAGACTTTATTAATATAGAAGTGTGGAAACTTCTTGTGAATATTTTTTTTGTGTATAGTCAGAGGATCAGCGAAAAGAGGTTTTTTTGATTATTATAATCTAGTATTATATTAAGGCAATAAAAGTATTTATTTATTTATTATACTTATAATATAACAAAAAAAATCAAAGTATATATATTGAAGATACAAGGCAAGTTTTAAATAAGGTTAATCTAAGTAATATAATATTTTTAATACAAAACTGACCTTAAATCAAGTAAAAATATTGGATTATAAGATATTCTAGTATTTAAGGGAAAAATAAAACAAGGTTTCTATAAGAAATAAGGATAAATTATATAGTACTACAATATTTAAAAACAAGACAAGTTTTTGATAAAAATTTTTATATTAATAGGAGTTATAAAGATTTTATATAAGAGACTTCCAATATTAATAATACTAATTATTTTAGACAAGTTTTTGTTATGTTAATTTATTATATTGTAAAAGAAATAACAACAAATCATTTGATAAGCCATAGTTTTAAAAAGTATTGCTTTGTTAAATAAAATTTAAAATATAGAGATATTTTATTAAATTATAGTTAAAAATTTTTTTAGATCTTTTGATTTTGTTAAAAGTTAAGAAAAAATTTTATACTAAATAATTACATAGTTCTTCTATCTTGATTAAATGAAATATAAATAAATATCTCTTATATTATTAATTAATCTGTAAATTCTTAGGCAATATGGATAATTATTATTATAATCATTTCTAGAATTTATTTTAATATTTAATAAAGGTTTCAAAATTAATACAAAAATGAACTAATATCATTAAAAAAATTTTTTTAATAAAACTTTTTATAATATCCTAGTTAAATATATAAATAATTATAGTAATATATTAAATATTTTTTTGAAATTAGTTCTATTTGTCTATTACTTTATTTCAAATTATATTACTAGATTTTTACTATTCAAATTACTTTTTAGCTTTAAAACAAGATTATTTATTAAGTTTTAGAATATTAAATAGGAATCTAGTAGATCTATGGATCTATAGTATAGTATTAGTACTTTCAAGTTATATATACAAGGTCTAAAGTTCAATATCATATAAGGGCCAAATAAAAATTAAACCATTAATAGTACAAATATCTCATCTATCCCATAATGATGATTCAATACTTCAGTATATCCATAACAAGAAATTATCTGCTTATTATATTTATAACAAGATAAAAAATTAACTTGAGATACAAGCTAAAGATATAAAACAAGTTTCAAATGAGACAAAAGCTAAATAATACAATATCTTTGATACAAAATTAATCCTATTCGAGTGATCAAGTTAAATAGCAAGTATTTTGATATTCAAAAAAAATATAAAACAGGTTTCTATAAGAGACAAAGATAGATTGCAAGAAACAAAATAGGTTAAGATATAAGTAATAATTTTATATAAAAAACCACAATACTAGTGGTGCTAGATATTTTAAATAAGTTCTTGATATATTGACTTCTCTAATATAGATAGCAACAAGTTATCCAGTGCATTAAAAAAGTTTTAAGAAATGTCACTTCAATATATATATTTAAAATATAATAAGATTACTTTATTATATCGAATGTATAGACTCCTCAGATCCTATAATTTAGTTAGAATTGAGAGACAATCTTACATTAGATAGTCATATGGTTATTCTATTCTAGTTGGATAAGATATAAATAGATTCCTATTATACTATTCATTAATCTGTAAATCTTTAGACAGTATAGATAATAATAAATTCTAAAATATTTGGTATATAAAATTTTATAGATTACTTATGTTCCTTTTTGAGAAACAAAATTTATAACTCTTTATTTTAATAGGGACAAAAGTTAGAAAATTCTATAAATTAATAGTTTGAATATAAAGAACAATTGTAGATAATTTTTTTAATGTTTTCTAATAAGGAATATTTGACTTTTGTCCCTGCTTTTCCTTTAGGAACTTATTTTTAAATATAGGTAATTACTTATTCTAATTGTCTCTAGGTCATATCTTGATTATAATAAAAAGTATATAAACTGATAAAAAAATGAGCTAGCATTTTTTTTTTTTTAAAAAAAAAAAATCTAGTAATACTTTGAATTAATAATCATAAGAATATATTGAATTTATTATTAATAATCTTAGCAATCTAAGGCTTAATATAAAATAAATTATTAAAAAGTATATAGAATAAATCAAAATAACATTATAATTAAAAAATCAAAATACAAAAATTAATATAAAAGACAAACTTTTATTATATTAATTAATAAAATAAAGATATATAATAATAAATTTAAAAAAAAATAAGTAATACTATATTATATTTATAATATTATTGTATTAAGAACCAAGCAACTCTTTCTGACAATCATTTGATCATATATAAAAAAGATATTTACAAGAAATTTTTATATTTCTTGACTAATAAAATCTTATAACTTTCATTAAACTAATTTTAAAAAACACTTTAAGAGTTATCTTTACCTCTTTTCTTTCTCTTGTAAACAATTATTTTCAAACAAAAACTTGATTTTTAGTGACTAAAGTCATAAATACATCTTTCATGCTAATGGCAAGAAAGTTTAGAAAGGAAGAAAAACTGAAATGCTGCTATTTACTCACTTACTAAAGAAACAATACTGAGCTTTTTTGATAATGAGAGACTTATTTTGAAGGCAATCATCTGCTCTCTTATTATGTACTTGTTTTAAGAGTACTCTTTTTCAATTTTTTTTAAGAAATTTTATCTACCTTAGTTTGACCCTGAATTTTGAGTTGCACAAAGTTTCTTAAGTAGTAATTGACTAGCAAAAAATATGTTAATAAAGGAATGTAAACAAGCTTCTATTAGTCACTTTATATGTCTAAATGTATTTTTTCAATATTTATAAGAACCTGATATCTACAATAAGTCATATATCTATGATGCAAGTGGATACAGGACATGAATATCTATGATATTATTGGTTATATAAAAAGAACAAAGCTAGATTAGAATATATTAGATAGAAAATATCAGCTCTTCCACTTCTCCCTTCTACTCCAGTAAACTTAAATAAAAAAAAAAAGACCATATGATATATAATTCTTTTAAGAGAATTTTGAATACCTATATTCTTTTTTTCTGGAAACATATTTGCTACCCATAAAACAACAAAGTATCTCTCTAGAAATAGTACTAATCAATCCTTTTTTTATATAATTTTTGGTATGTACTAGTGGAGATTAAAGCTTAACATAAAGGATCCTCATAGAATTTTGTTTTTGTAAGTAATTAATCTATATTAAATGGTTATATAATTATTTTATCTTAATTCAGTGATATATAAATAGTTAACTTCTTATACTATTTATTGATCTGTAAATCCTTAGATAGTATAAGTAATTATTTATCCCAGTTGTCCCTATATTTTTTATTTATTTTCATAAATACAGTATACTGTACATAGACATAAGGATAAGTTAGCATTTAAAAAAAAATTATTGTATTAAGAGTATATAAATTAAAAAGTATAAAGAACAAAATATTCAAAAAAGTAGTAAATATTAATCAATTAAAAATATATTATAAATAATTAACTTAAAAGTCTAATATTATTATATAATTATAATATATTATATATTTTATTAAAAAAAATAAAAATATTGTTAATATTAATTATTATATTTATATTTGTATTAAGTGAAATAATATAATAGTAACTTTTTCTATTAATACTTTAATTATTTATAAAAAAGATGCTCACAAAAGTTTTTTCACTTTTTTATTAATAAAGTCTTAATACTTTTTTTAAAACAGCTTGAAATCTGACTTTAAGAGTTAATTCTATTCTTTTTTTATTGTTTACAAATTACTTTACTCAAAAACTTGACTTTTAATAATTAAGAAATCAAGTAATATTTTTAATATCAATAGAAAAAAAATTTTTACAGAAGAAAAACCAATTATAAAGTATTTAAAGACCTTTTTAACCTTTGAAACAAGAGATTATAGAGGTTTTGTTATAATTGAAAGACTTATTTTTTTCCCTTTTAATTACCTAGGTTCTTTTAAAGCTTTTACTTTTATAGTTTTTTAAAAAATTTTATCTACATTAATTTGATTCTAAATTTTGAATAGTACAAATCCTTACTAAAGATGATTGACTAACATGAAATATCTAATTTTTAAAATATAAATAGGCTCTTATTGGTTATATTTATATGTTCAATAATATAATATCATTGAAAATTAAAAAAAAAATTTTCAAAAATATATACTCTTCAAAAGTTCAAATTCCTTAATAAAGATATCTATAATATCAAAAAATTAAAAAATAGATAATATGAATTATAAATTCCTATCTTTTATTAAAGATAAGTTTTTAAAAAGAAAAATAGAGTCAAAAATCAAATGGTTCTCACTAGAAAATATAAAATTTTTTAAATTAACAACTATTAAAAAACTATCTAAAATTGTTTTCTATTATTCAAATTCTTGATTTATAGTATTTTCTAACTTTTGTCTTTATTAAAGTAAAGAGTTATAAATTTTGTTCCTTAAAAAGATATATAAGTAATCTGCAAAATTTTATATACTAAATACTTTAAGGACCTATCATTACCTTTTACCTAAGTTTCTCAAGTGATAACAAAGTTTTAATAAATAAAAGTTGAAGTCAAAATACTTTACTAAAGATATTTCAATTCAATGTTTACTTAAATAAAAGACTAGCTAAATTGATTTGTCCAATATTACTACTAATAACAAAGAAGATTTCTTCAAAGGCTCAATAAAATCAAAAAGACTATTTAAATTAGGCAGATTTTTTTTAAAAGAGTAAATTGTTTTTTTTTTTCTATTTTTTATTATTATTTTTTTCTTTAATTTAGCAATTTATAGCTTATGGGCAATCTATAATAACAAACTATGGATAATAAATCTAGTAAATAAATATATATGTATATTCATCTTCTGAAAAAATAAAATATTGTTTCTTAAACCTGATTTAAAGTACTTTAATACAATTATAAGTTAATCAATATGTAAAAAATTCTATAATATTATAAATAGTTTAAACTTTTTAATAAATATTAAACCATATGGTAGGATTACAGATTAAAAATTTTTTTTATATTAAGTGACTTATTGAATCTATATATAGTATATAGCTATAAATAATCTTGAGTTTCTAAAAATATAAAAAAAACTTATTATATATATCTTTAAACTTGTTAACTATTGTTGTAGGTTATGTGGGTAATATTATTTATGTATAATAATCTAAAATTCAAAAACCTGAAAGTTTGATATAAAAGATTGAGTGTCACAAGGTAAGAAACTATAGATTGAAGCTTGGATACTGATAAGGGAACTATGTGTGTCTGACAAAGTATGAAAAGTTTAGCAAAGTTTAGGATTAGCATACAGTAGCTAATTAAAGTAGATAGTCAATTGTTAGTTAGAAAAGTATAAATAGCTTATCAATATATGTAGAGAAGGTAATGCTGAATGTATTAGAAAACAGCTCTCATTGTAAATAAATATAAGAGTTAGTAATATACAAAAGAAACAAAATATGAATAAAGAGACATTTATCTTCAGTCAAATCAATTACCATCCCTTTCCTAAGTATTCTTTATAGGAGACATTCTCTTCTTTATATTAGTTATGAGTTTTTGTAAGTTATCTGGATTACATAAGGTACTATAGATTAGCAATAGACTCATCAGATTAGTCCACAAAACTATATATTATTAAGTTAAAGATAATTTCTTAAAGAAAAAACAAGGATAAAATCAAATATTCCTTACTAGAAAATACTAAAAATATTAAATTAATAACTATAAAAAAACTATTTAAAATAGGTTTGTTTTTTTTTAAACCCTCTATCAAGTTATATATGTATACTTTTTTAAATATATTTATACTTTATATTGAAAAATGTATCACTAAAACTAAGTTTTTATCTAACTCACTCATCTTTATTTTAAAAATTATTAAAACTCTAAGTACAACTTTAGGAATGATTTATTGCTCTATTAACAGTTTAGGTAAAGATCTTTTTAACTGTTAACTTCATTGTCTTAAGTTATTACTACAGATCATTCTTCAAGGTTTTAACAGAGCTTAAAATCCAACTATTTTATTCTATACTTTACTTTTCTTATTAGAATTTTTTGAAGGCTTTTATCTTCAAGGATTTCTTCTTCATATAGTAATTCTCTTCTCTTTGAGAATATAGTTTTCTGACCTGAAAGACATAAAAGTCTTTTTGTCTTGTTCTATCTGTTAATTCCTTGTATTTATTTTTATTCTATTATCTTTTTATATCTCTTGTTTCAAACTTTTTTTTAAACTTGGTTATAGACTCTTTTTTGTATCTTTATTATCCACTTTATTGCTATTCTTCTTATATATTTATTTTGATATTTTAGGTCTAACATTTCTATAATAAGATCATTTTTTATAAGGCTGATACAAAAACTTAGGATATTTTAGCTGGTTTTAGAAGTCTGTTTCACTACTCTAGAGATTCACTTGTCAAACTTTCCTAATTCTTCTTGGTTATTAATAATTAGTTTAAAATTTTTCTTTTAAATTTTTTTTTTTTTATAGAAACTCTTTAAAGTTTTTAATAATTCTATCTACTTTTTTATTCTAAATCTCTGTAACTAATCTTTATAGACTAAACATTCTAGCAAGTATTCTATAGTTTCATCTTATTGATTATATGCAAAATATTTATTTACTTGTATAGGTCCAATTTTCTTATAATTAACTTATTTAATTTAGATAGCTTATTATTGACCAGTTTAATAAAAAAGTTTCTTTATTAGGATTATTTAAAAGATATACTTCACATGTGTCCATTTTTAATTCCTTTTCACACTAAATACTATGTATAAGTCCAATGTTCTAAAATTTAATGAATCCATTTTTTTCATTTTATTTTGCTATGTCTATTGATAGAATATTATCTTGTTATTAATATTCTTAATTAACTGCCTAATTTGATAATCTAGA
>CAJVPT010003189.1:0-15781 GCA_910592055.1 Acaulospora colombiana
TTCGATTAGATCAAAATACTTATCTTCTAGATATGGTGCTAGAAGATCTTCATCTTTCCCTTGTCCTTGAGTCCACAGATATAGAATATGTTGCTTAAGAATTGTGGTTTTGACAAAAGTAGTCTGATTGACATTTAGAATTCGGGTAATAATACTATCCAGGATTGAGTATCTGTTTGGTTCAGGAGCAGGGTCTTGTATAGTTTCTGGAGTAGCAGCTATATTGAAAGTAGCTTGTATTGCTCAAAGTTTTTTTTGTTGGTCAAATTTGTTTGATAGTCAGATCAGTGTATCCATAATATATAGTATGCTTCCCTTTTTTTCGTCACTTGCATTATCTAATGTCTTTTTATTGACATGTCTAAATTATATGATGCGGAAAAACTTATTGACTGTTTTGATAGATAATATAGTTTAAAGTTTACGTGTCACCAAAATAAGCTGTTGTTATTTTGTTGTCACGGATCTTATTTGGAGATGATTGACCTTGTTTATCAAATCTAATAATAGATATGATGTAAGGGAATGTAAATAAAACACATTTGTTTTGAAGTTTATATTTATCACGTAAGCTTGTTATTGTGAAAACACAGATGTGATGGATTTCGCATTATGCATTTTAGATGTAATCAGTTGTTGTATTGTTTTTGAAACTCTATCCTATTGAGCAAAAGAAGCTTGGACGTCCTCCTAGATGTTGTAAACCTTGAATTTAAACTGATTTATCAGCTTGAGTTATTGTTTGCAAGACTTCTCTTGGTATCAAGAAAGATGTTACCCTGCATTGGCCTGACTGAGAGCTTGTAGAGTTGAGATTGGGCCTCAAAAAGCTTACTGTGAATCAGTGTTCTTATGTTTTTCTTTCCTCTGTAAAGAAAGAAACTTTGTATAGAAAAGATAGATTTTCTTTAAATCTTCTTGATATTTGTTGCCAATTGGTTATATGTAATATAAAGCTTGCTTGAAAGCAAAGGTTTTTGTATGTAAAAGTATTTTCTTGTGTGTGTAAAGCTGGCTTCTCTTGTTTTCTAATAAAATTACCAAAAAAGGAAATTTTCAAGTAAACTGGAAATCAGCAGAAAGAGTTTGATTTTAATTATATATTATTATGTATTGTAAATAATATCAAATAATATATAAATATAAATGATTTTTTTCTCAAGTTTTATAAATTTTTGAATAAATAATTTAATAAATAGTTACTGAATATTTGATAAATTATTAATGAATTTTTAATAAATAGTTTTAATGAATAGTTATCAAATTTTTTAATGAATAATTAATGAATTTTTGATGAATTTTTTGTAAATTATTAATAAATTAATATCAAATTTTTATTGAATTGTTAATAAATAATTTTGTAATGCATTTTTTTATAAATTATTGTCAAATTGTTAATGAATTATTGCCAGATTGTTAATGAATTATTTGACAAATTGTTAATAAATTTTTTAATAAATTGTTAATATACTGATTTTTTTTTTATTAAATTTTTAATTGTCAAATTTTTGATTGCCAAATTTTTTATTGCTACTTTATTGCCAAAATAGTAATATGCTAAGTAGCAGCACTCAAAAAGAATTTAGCAATATTTTTATTATTAAATTTAATCAAATTTAACAATAATTTAGCTGCTTAATGACATAATTTTGACTAGTAAATCCTAATTCAATATATTATATATCTTTAATAATTAGAAAAAGAAAAAAAAAAAAACCTCTTACAACTTTTTATTAAAGACAAGTTTATGAAAATTATTAAGAATCCAGATAATCTACATAAGTCAAAGCAATAATCAATAGTGATTATTAGGTAATCAGATATTGAATCAATAATAGACAATATAATTATATTCAAAAGATAGAATAGTTGGAATTACAAAAACTTTAATAAGTAATTAAAAATCATTGTATTAATGAATACAGCTCTTATACTATTAGAAATAAGAATATAGCCTCATTAATAAATCTATATTTAATAAGAAAGAAACTTTTAGATTAGATACAATAACAATTAATATTTAAGAAGAAACAAAAGATGAAAATAAAGTATATCTAGATAATATCTTAAAACTTTTATAAGAAGGAAAAATCTTTTGAAAAAAGAGTTTATTAATAAAAATAAGTAGCTAGTTCTTTGACTATAAGAGAAAGAAAATATTCTAAAAAATATAGAAGAAATAAACTAAAAGGAGAAAAACTTACTATACAATATTTCATTTTTTTGGCTACCTATAAAAATCAAAAAATAGAAAAAAACTTAAACAAAAAAGTTTTTCAAGAATTCAAAACTAATAAAAATAGATTAAAAAAGCAATAATCATTTTATAGAAATAGATCTAAAAATATAATCAAAAATTTAAAATATTTATATTTATAAAATAAATACAAAATTTTAGATAAAAATATATATTAAGTGATATAAATATTTTAGTTTTAATCCAAAAACAAAACAAATAATTTAAATTGATATAGAAATAGCAAAAGTAATATTTTTTAAATTTGAACTCAATAACAATAAAATTAATAATATACTAATTGTGAGAAATAATAATTTAGCAAGACTAATAAAATCTATATTGGTCTAATAATTAGAATATTTAATGGTACTCAGGCTAAGGCATACTGTATATTTAAAGATTTCTATATACTAAAAAAGCAAAACTTTATAATAGTTGCTTTAAGGCAAAGAAAGAAAAAATATATATATGAATAACATATTTTCTTATAAAAGCTTTCTCTTTTATGAAGTATCAAATATATTCTAAACTGAAAAGACAGAATCCTAAAAAAAAAGTTAAAAATATGAGATTTAAATTAAAAAGTATTGAAATAGATGATGGACCAGTACCAGACTTATAATTAAACAATGAATCTACAGATTTTACTTTTATTTTTTCATATACTATATTTAAGAAATTAAAGACAAATTAGATAGCAAGGTAACAATAAAATAAGATAGAAAAAAAATAGAAGAGATGAATACTCTACAACAAAAAGCACTAAAAAACTGATTAGAAATCAATAAAATAGTAGCCATAAATGCTTTAAAGATAGAACAAGATTTGAAATAAAAAGTATACAAAAATTTTTAAAGAGAATCTTAGTCAACCTGAAGAGATTAAACAATAAAATAGATAACTTAGAAGAATAAATGGCCTTCAGAAGATCAAAACAAAGTAATAAAGAAGCAAACCACTTTTAAAATCATATTATTTCTTTATAGCAATCAAAAGAAACAAGAACTTATAAATTTCTCATTAAATACTATAAATATAAATAATAAACAAATATTAATAAGCAATAATAGTATAGAAAACAATAAGAATTTAAATTAAATATTATGGTATTTTTATAAGATGGATAGAAAATATTTTTAAATAATAGCAATAAATATAAATCAATTAAAAAAATAATAGAGAAGAATGTGATATATAAAAAGATAATTAGAATAGATACACATAATATTAAAGAAATCATAAATAAGATAAAACAATCATTAGTTAAAATTATATTATTCAACAGTTGAATTATTACTAAATTTGATTAAATTTAACAATGAAAATATTGCCGAATTCTTTTTGATTTCTATTACTTGACATATTACTATTTTGGTAATAAAGTAGCAAGTAAAAATTTGATAATCAAAAAATTCAGTAATCAAAAATTTATTAATTAAAAGTAAAATGAAAATAAAAAATAAAAAATAAAAGTATTTCATATCCTTCAAAGAACCTCTGCTAGAAATCTCTTCTTGTTAGGAGTTAATCCTTCTGAAATATCTTTTTTCTTTTTGACTGTTTGAAGAACTTATCTATCTGTAATCTTGATTATTTTATTGTGATTATCTGAAATACTTATTGCCTACTCAAATCCAGTGTCTTGCTCAATACTTCCTTTCTTTTGGTCTTAATTTTGTATTTACCCATGCAGAAAAAGATGACTAATGATGAATTCCAGGTTTTTATATGACTTTTCAGTCTTGTTAAGTAACTCCTAATAACTTTCAGCAGCTATGCCTAGTTAAAGGAATTTTACTGGTATTTATTTTAATTATAATATCATTATACAACATCTGAAAAAATGTATTCTCAATCTTAGAAAAGAGTAATATTTTCATTTCTCTGCTTTTCAGTCTTATAGTTTAACCAGAATAAGGAAATAACCTTCTTTATATACTTTGTTTGATCAGAATAATAAGAAGTTGAAGACCTTGGTTTGAACAAATAATCATCTTTTTACCACCTAAGGAATTTAGTGTTCATTCTAATAACCTTATGATTTCTTTACTTCAATTACACTTTATTTGAAGGAGTAATAAAATCTATACCAATAATTTCTCTTTCTTTCATCAATGATGTCATTGGAACATATTATGTAACTAGTAAGAGCTTGTTTATATTCTACTATCAATATGTTTTATGTTAACCAATCACCTTTAGCAAAAGCTATGTTGATTTTGTGTTACTTCAAAATTCAGGGTCAAGCTAATGTAGGCAAAATTCTTCAAAAATTCTGAAAAATAAGTAACTTCAAGAGAATAAATATAGTAAGAAAAAAAGTTTTATGATTTAGGCTTTTGTTTATTTGTCCATCCACTGCACAAAACCTCTAGTTGCATTTTGCTTTAGGAGATAGGCTTTTAATACTTCACTATGGGTTTTTTTTTCTTTTAGAACTTTCTTGCCATAGGTAAAAAAGGTGTTTCTTGACTTTTTTTGATTATTAGAAGTCAAGTTTTTGTTTGAAAAGAAATATAAACAAGAGAGGAAAGTTGAAAAGGACTCTTTAAATTAATTTTCAAGTTGTTTTAAGAAAAGTAATAAGACTTTATAGCAAAAAAGTATAAAACTTTTTTGTAAATATCTTTTTTGTATATTATTAAGGGATTAGGAAAAGAGTTTTTTTTAATTTTTAATAATATTTATATACTGTAATAATACATAATTAATTAAATTATAATAATATAAATTACATATTATATATATTATATTATAGTTTGTTTTATATTTGTTACTTTTCAAAAGATTACATTATCAATTAAAAGAAATATAGATAACACAATATTATTTCAGCTCTACTTTACTTTAATTTACAAGAAAAGGAAAACACACATACAAGCTGATTAACAGTAAGCTTAGGAGAGTCCAATATCAACTTTTCAAGCTTTTAGTCAAGACAATATAAGTTTATATATTTCTAGGCACTAGAAGAAACTTCATCAACAGTAGTTTTCACAATAAATTAGAAAAAACTCAAAGTTCATAAAGCCTAGAAGAACATTAAAGGCTTTCAAGGATTAAATAATAGAGTATTTTAATTCTATATACTGTATATTTGTTTAATTTTTTTTTTTTTGAGTACCTGTAGTTAGGTTAGATTGTCAGTTTATTAATCAATTGAAAACATAAGTTCATTTTCATTCAAGCAGTATGATACATACTACAGCTAAACTATTATTCTAATCTAACTAACTCATCTTAAGTATAAAAGTCTCTAAATTTGATCTTGGGAACAATATTTCATTCCACAGTATCTTTGAATGAAAACCCTTCTAGTTTACTATATCATTGCTAGCAGATTATCACTACTGTATATTTAACCAAGCTACTGAAATACAGAAAACTACAAAAGGATAGGTTGAAAAAAAAGGGGAGGAAGGATATCTAAAAATGTCTAAATAGACAACAAGAAAATAAAAAAGTAAAAATTGAAAAAAATATATTTCCAGTTTCCTCCAAAAACTTGCTTCTCAAAATCTCTTATTAATAAGAAATGCCTAATTGGGATCTTTTTTTTCCTGACTATCTGAGGAACTTATCCATTCTTGATTTTGATTTACTTCTTGTGTACTGTCTGAGGTGACTTATCGCCTAATGGGGGCCTTTACTTTTAGAACACACTTAGTCCCAATCTTCTTTAGCAGTGATTTTTTATTCACCTGCAATAGACAGATGACTTATGATGGATCCTAATATATATATTTGTTTAAACAACAAAACAAGTTATATAAATATATATGCATTAAATAAGTCATTATTAAAACAATATAACAAGATTTATCAAAAGTCTATGAACAAATGGTCTATCTTTTATAACAAAGAAAATCAACAACCATTCTGGTAAATAAGCAGATTAAAACAGAAAGAATCAACAACTCATTTGAGTAAATAACATTCTAAATATGACAATAAACAAGCAACTCCACAAACCTTACTAAATATAAACAAACAAAAAAGATAAATAAAATAATAAATTAGCAATTTATCCTCTTTTACATATGACCAATTTAACAAAGGAATAAAAATTTATGCAAATTACAAAGAAAAGAGAACTTTATATTCTTGATATAATAGTCAAAATAACTGAAAAACATGACTATAAGAAAGAAACATGGACTACTCAAATTATTTTCAATAGTCTCACTATATAAGACAAGTCCAATCAGACACTAGGATCAATAGAATACTCTATACTTAATAATATTCTTGCAAAAATCCTAAATATAGATTCAACTATATTTATTAAAACTGAGATTTTTAAACAACATATCCTATATTTATGGAAACAAGATCAAGGAAAAAAAGAAGATCTTATAGTACCCTTCTTGAAAGAAAAAGTTGGATGTATCTTGAAATAAGATATCATCACAAATAGTTTCTTTATTTATATTCTTAAAACTTTCCAAATCAAAAACAAGTTTACAAACTTTATAATAAAAAAGTCAACCTTAGATGAGAATATCTCTTTAAATAAGGATATAAAAGTTTAATCAACAATTGAAATTGAAATTTTAGAGGATATTGAAATCGAAATGGGTGACAAAGAACTGGAAAAAAAACTTAAAAAAAAAACTTGAAATAGAAAATATTTAAAAAAGAGTCAAAAGAAAAAATATAATAGAACAAATCTTCTACAATATATAAAATAGATCCAAGCTATTCAGCCTAAATCCATTTAATATCACTAAAAAAGGAGTATTCAAGATTGGAATTCTTATCTCTAGGATATCAAGAAATACAAAAAAAGAATGAATAGCCTATTTCCAAGGTATCTTAGATCTATCCAAAGATATACTATTATTTAAAAAAAACTTTCTTAATAGTAATACCTAAACAGCTTTTATCTTTGAGAAAGTTAAAAATATCTTACAATATATAAAAAAAATCAATAAAAAAAAAAAAAACTTTATCTTGATTCCTATATAAGTAAAAAAATAAAAAACTTCATACTCACCTTCAGAAAAGAAGTTCTTTAAACAAAAGATAGCAAAAAAAGAAAATAAAACAATAGTTACTATACTGATCGATCTAGACTGCAACTATACTTGTCAAGAAATTAAGGCTATCTTACAGAAATATGAAAAGGTCTTAAGTATTTATATTTACAAGTACTTTTATTCTCAAAGAATAATCAAGGCATGATTCATTTCAAAGCAATAAGACTTGAAGGATAGATAGTTTATTTATATCAAAACAGATACCTTTAGAGCAATCTTCACATAATATAAACTAGATAATCACAAAGTTGATACTATTTTCAAAAACTATAATAGCCAGTCTCTATGATTATATGAAATATATAATATCTTTAAGTTTCATAACAAGAGCAATACAATATGCAAGGATCAAAACATATTATATATTAAGAAATTTATTCATTATAAAAAGAAAAGGATATACAATAGTTTGTTTTGCAATAATAAAAAATCTGTATAAGACTTTGAGATAATATATATTTATATATAGTCACAAACTCAGTTGAAGTGTTAAGAAATACTTTGAAAAAGGAACAATGCAAGACAATGAAAGAGCTCAAACTGAAAACAGTAATTATAATAAAGAAAAAGTCTATTCTGAAACAATATAGGTCAAACTGAATTCAAGACAATTGGATCAAATTGACATTAGAAGTAATATCAGGACAAGCTAATACACAATATCTGAGGAAGGCTTAGAAACAGAAAATAACTTTAAAAAAAGAACAGATCTAAAAAAAAGAAAAAAAAGAAAAAAACATAACTCTTTTGGCAACAAATATATTACTGGAATAATAGAGACTTTCAAACACTTTGCTACTAATAGTAATAAGGAGCCAATCAATTATTGTAATAGAAGAAAAAGTTTATACAATAGATTTGAAAGTTTCTATTCTATAAGTAAAAGTGATCAAGATCCTCTTTATCAGATTCTAAATAATCTTAAACAATTAAATAAAAGAATAAACCCAATAAAGAAGAAAATAGATGATTAAAATTGAATAAGAGAGATTATAGAATAATCATTTCTAAGATTAGCATCAGTCCAATCAAAGTATACCAGAAGAGAATTTGATCTACAAGAAAAAACAAGTTCATCCTAAAAAAAAAGATACAATTTCAAAGAAAACAATAGATATCAACTTAATCCTCTCCTATATAACATATGGTATATCACTAGAGACCTATGGATCTATAATGCAGTGGTTAGCACTCTGTAGATCAGATCACAAGATCTGGTTTCAATTCCATCCAAATACACAACAAATCGCGGAATTGAATCCATCCATTGACGTAACTATAAACTAACCAATGTTTCTAAATATAGTATCCAGTCTATATCTAGATTGTGATCAGGTTGTGATCTGAATTGGATAGGATCATCATTAACACAACTGCATTACCAGAAATAGTAACAAGAAGAGTAGATCCTCAAACCGGTAGCATGCCTCTCAGGACCAAAACAAGAAAACAACTTATTCGAGGATACAAATGGCTTCATACAAAAACTTGTGTACAAGAAAAAGACTCTTCTAATTTAAGCCAGTCCTAGTCCTCATATATGTGGCTGTACCGGGTTTCACAGACTTGACTATTAGGAGGCCTTGATGGGAGAAAAAATCCATAGACTACTCTGAAGGATCAAAAATCCAGATCCAGGATACTGAATTCGATGACCTGATAACTAGAATACTTTTAATAAAAAATTGTTCTAGGAATAATTAAGATGGAATCGCGCAGGCTTCCAGTTTGTTGTTGAGCTGGTAGTGATAATACATAGCATTAGTTAAATATATATATAGCTATCCATATAGATATAGTTTACTATAACATATATGTAAAACTATTCATTTGTAATAACATAACAGTTTGATTAATAAAATTACAAATTAAGCCTATGGCCAAGAACAATAGCACAGCTCCACATGGATTCACTCTCAAAAATGATATATCTGATATACAGTAGATTAACCGGGTATCCAAGACTCATAAATTAGCTCTTAGCCATAGCAAAAGACTTGAGTGAACTGAATGATCTGTAGATTTATACAGACAGCTCCTTTACTAGATACCCAGAGAGAAGCAGAATGGGATTGGGCTGGATCAGAACCACCAAAGAGGGAAAACAATTAGCAGAATTTTAAGCAAAGACATATAACATTTCCTTATTCACAAGAGCAGAACTAATGATTATTATGATCACAATAAGTACTATCAGCACAAACAAAACAATTACTATTCTCACAGATAGTCAGGCAGCAATCAACATATTAGGAAAGCCTCCATTACAAAGAAGATATCGAAAAGACACACATCAGTCAAACCAAATTCTCAGCAGCACTATTAGGAACCTAATAGAAACCAAAAGACTTGCAATCAACTGAACAAAAGTTAAGAGTTACTCTGGTATATTAGGCAAAAAAAAAGTGAACTAGCTGGCTTCAACAAACTTAACAGACAAATCTAAACACACCATAACAATAAATACACAAGTCTCCACATCAACAAATATACTCACCAGATGGAACCAAAAACAATATGATATCGAAATTAAGCCTCTAATGAGATAAATATTCAAAAACAAATAAGATTGGTTGAACCAGAAGAAATCTAGAAAAATTCATTAACCCTTGATATTGGAACTCCTAATGCCAAAAATAATCCCAGTGACATTAATCAACATAAGAGATTATATAAACTGATTGTTCAGAATTAAAATAAGGATGGGTGAATTATCTACTATAGACAAACTAAGTGAAAGATGCCCTGACATCTATTCCAATAACAAATGCAAAATCTGTAAACAGCACAAAGAAATCAATAACTATATCTTTCAATGTGGCACAACACAAACAAGACTTCAAGAAGAGTTCATTAAGGCCTTGACAGAAGAAAGTGCAGCAAGAGCCAAAGGCAAACAGATAGAACCAATCCAAAACAAATGGAAGAGATCACAAATATCACAAGAACATAAGGAAAACACAAAAATAGAATACAAAATCAAATGGAAGGATATAATTAGGGGTTATAATATATAGTATGATATAAGTAGTAGAGACCATAACAAAAGACAGATCTAGAGCACTGGAAGCAATCCAAGGAGCAACATACAAGTTCTGGCAAGCCAAATGAGAAGCTTGGAAACTTAGATATGACATCACAATAGAATAGGAAAAAAGTCAAAACATAAACAAAAAACTTAAACATCAGAAAAAGTAAGTCAACAGGAAGACAAATAATAAACGAACCACACCACAAAGCCCAGACTTACCAACAACACAGACTATAAAAAGCTTTGAGACTGATTTAGAGTCAAAACAGGCCCAAATCGACCTTAAGAAATACCTAAAGAACAGATTTGGGGAACTATACATAGAACTAACAAACATTATAACAAAACAAACTTTAAAAAACAGCTACTTTCCTTTTTTCTTCTTTTTTATCAATATTAGTGCTAGTGAAGTCTTGACACATTAGCACCCACTAAGGTGAACTGCAGCAAGTTACAGGGTTTCTAATAATAGAATACTGAGTCATAATGTTTTTCTTCTTCATAAATATATAGACTCACAATTAAATTTGCATATATAGGCCTATATTAATGAACAAATAAAAACTCAATGGCAGGACTTCGCCAGTTTAAAAAAAAATAAATATGGCATATCACTAGATGACTTTATTAGTATAGTCAAAAAGAACACTAGTAATAGAATTAATTGAAAAAAAGCATATATTATATGACAAGTATATTATAGATAACTCTATATTAACTGACACAATCTTAATTGAAACACATAATAAGAATTAATATTAGCCTAGATCAATAAAGGCTATATAAACTTATACAAAAACTCAACATAAATATTTTAGGTATTTGTAAAACCAAGTTAATAAATAAAGCAGTAGAATTTGCTTTTACCTCATAACAAATATACAAGTTTTTTATAGTAGCTAATGATGGGTCCCTAAAATATTTAGCATATAAATTTCACAGATTACTTATGTCCCTTTTTGAGGAACAAAATTTATAACTCTTCACTTTAATAGGAACAAAAGTCTAGAAATGCTATAAATAAATGATTTGAATAATAGAGAACAAATATGGATAGTTTTTTTATAGTTATTAATTTAAAATTTTTAATATTTTCTAGTGAGGGACATTTGACTTATGTCCCTGTCCCTCCTTTTAGGGACCCATCTTTAATAGTAGCAATAATAAGAAACCTAGAAAATTTGGAATAGAATTCCTTATTAATAAAAACATTATGAAAAAATTAAAATCTATTAAAAAAATAAAAGACTATATAATAGAAGTCAACTTTCTATTAACAAGATATAAACTTTGTATCTATTAAGTATATCAGCTATAAAAAAAAACTATTAGTAATTGGCTATAACAACTTCTTTAAAACAAAATCCTAAACAAATAGAGAAATCACTTTAAAATTATAATTATGGAAAATTTCAATGCAGTTATTAATTCAGTAGCAAATTGACCACTTACTAATAAAAAGATACCAAGATACAAAAAAGTTTAAATAGATCTCTTTAACTTCTTAAAAGATTGAAACTATATAGATGTCTAGAACTTTTGGAAATAAGAAAACACTACCTTCATATGGGTGAACAATATATCATATAGTAGAACTAACTATATCTGATCACTATTAAAATCAGTTTAAACAATATATATGAATTCAAAAACATTCCTATAGAAACATTATTCAATAGTGACTATACTTTATTATTAATAAGAATGACATCAAACAATCTGCTCAAGAATCAAATACAAGAGCATTGTAGAACAAAAGGAAAAAAAATATCTGATCCAGTGAATTCTACAGCAAAACAATGGAAGAAATTTAAATTCTAAATAGAAAACAAATTTTCAGAAACTGATTCATAACCTTTCTAGCCAAGAGTAAAAAATGGTTTTTAAGAACTTAAAGAGGTCTGATATAATTTTGAGTAAACAATTATCAAAAGTGCTTACAAACATCTTAAAAAAAAAAAAATCTATCTATTCTATTTCTAATATAAAGAAAGAAGTAAAATCTAGATCAGCAATTCCAAAGAAAGATTTTGAAGTCTCAGAAAAACTAATAAGATTCACTTTCTTTTGAAGAAAATATAAGTCAACTGAGATATGAGAATTTTAATGGACATAGAAAAGATCTTCAAAAACTAAGAAATATTGGTAAATTCATTAAAGAAGAAATAGCTTTTCCCTAGTCACAAAAAGAAATTTCAGAGCTATTATAAAGAATCATTGAAATAGAATATAACCTTAGAATAGTCTTTACATCAGAAACCAAATCAAAGAATCCTTAAAAAGCAGTTAGAAATCTCAAGTTTAATAAAAAAATGGATACTGAGCTCGATCTTGAATCATAAAAGACTAAGAATCACATTAGATTGAGTATTAATTAAGAATCAAGCGAATATAAAATATATAGCTATAAATTCACAAACTATCAAAAGCAAGGCTGAGGACTATCATAAAAAAGTCTTTAAACAAAGAAATGCTAACTTTGAAAGCTTGGATCCTCATTGAAAAAAAGAATATCAACCTAAAGAGTGAAACACCTAATATAATATTTATTATTAATAGAGGAAATCAAAATAGAAAAGCTCAAAACTATTTGTAATACCTTTCAAACAATAAGGCAGCCAGTTCTTTATATATCAATTATGAAATGCTCAAGCATTTAAGTATCAAAGGAAAAAGGACTTTATGCTTACTGTTCAACAAAGTTCTAAATATCAAGTGGATATCTAAGAAGTGAAAAAATAATAATATCTACCCCATCTTTAAACCCAAGCCTTGAAGATACAATTGAACAACACCAGACTTATTGTTCTTCTAGAAACAACTTAAAAATATTTTATCAAAATCTTTATCCATTATCTATCAAGGATATGTAAACAACATAAATTCTTAAAGGTTCAAACTTTGCTGACTTACCAGGAGAAAGTATAGCAGAATTCATTCATTTATTAAATAGTATATATGAGAAAGCTAAAAAAAAAGGAAAAGAACTATGGATTCTTTTTTAAGACACTACTAAAGTATATAATACAATATCTCTTTTCATGCTTGAAAAAGCTATAAATCAGATTTGAATCCTTACAATCATTAAGAAATTATAGTAGATCTTTTCAAAGATAGAAATTATAATATTATTCTTTTCAACAGATTTTCTAATCCAATAGTTGCAAAAGATGGTATAGATCAAAGAAAAACAATCTTTCCACTGTTATAGAGAATTTTTTATAACCTGCTGCTATATAAAATTCAAAATAACACTGATCTGGTTTATACTATAAAAAAAAAATAGTCACTCAACTTCTACAAACCTAAGGAGAATATCAAGCTCTCTCAAAAGTAGACAGTAATAGCTTATATGGATAATACAATATGGATTGCCAAATTCAAGAAAGACTTAAAAAGTATTTTGAAAGAAGCAAAAAAGTTTTACATAGCAAATAACTCACAAATTAATATGACAAAGTCAGTTCTCCTCACTATCAATCAAAATTCTCAAGATTCTGAAAGGGTTCACACTGAAATAGAGAATATTATAGTTAACAAAATTGATAAAAAGAATCAGATCAGATTCCTTAGTATCTGGTTGAGATTAATACAGAAAGTCAGGATATAATCAATTTAATAAAATTAAAAATTAAGATAGTAGTCTAGGCAATATTTAAAAAAAAGTTGACAGAAAAATATGCTCATTATTTTATTAATAGAATGCTGATCCCAAGAATAAAATATAAAATACAATATACATATCTTAATAAGAATACATGTGATGAACTCATGACCATGTTTAAAAAAGTTTTCAAGAACAAAGCATTAATCTGTAGAACAATACCAAACAGTTGTATTTATAACAAAGAAATATATAGTCTCAATAGTATCTAGAAAGTACAATTGGAAAGTCATATATCAGTACTATTTTGTTAGCTTAACAATAGTGAAACTTCTGATATGGTCACTATAATTTGGTTAAAACAGAGCTAGATCAAAAGCTGGGAATCTGAAAATATCTTAAGATAATCTTGCAGACTTATACAATATGATTAAATAAAACCTGGTAGCTACAATATCGACCATGGTTAAGATTTATAAATTACCTTTCAAAGTTGAAAATGAAAGAAAACCTTTAATTTTTAAAAAAGTATCTTATTTATTAAATCAATATTATAAAATGATAAAGAATATAAGAAAGCTATTTCATCACTTCATAAGTACAAGATTATATTTATAGATCAAATTGTCAATATAACTATAATGATATTTAAGGAATAAAGAGTAATCCAGATTCTCTTTAACAAATGCAAAGATCCAGTTCCTTCTTGATACAAAAAGATCTATGAAAAGATAATAAAGAATTATGATCTCCTAAGAAAGTTATATATAGACTAGACTGAACAGATTACAATATTCAAATTGAAGCTTTTTCAGCATATCCAAATGGAATAGGTAGTCTGCTCTAGCTCTTCAACTGACATATTGAAAAAAATATCATTTTTGAGCAACAAAATCCAGTTTGCTCCATACCATTTAATATATAGCCCTACTAGGAACTATACTCTATTTCAACTAGATAGATCATTTCAAGTAACAAAAGTAAGTATATTATAAGTTCTTCTTCTTTCACAGCTAAATAAACATAAAAATTTAAGAAAAGAAAAACAAGTTTTTTTATTAGGCAATCTATAGATTGGTTAATAGCTACAAGGTAACAAGTAATAACTCTATTAATTTCTAGATCTGAAATGAAAATTCAGATAGAAAACTGAAAAGTCATACTAATAAGACAAAATATCTGTTTAGAAAAATATATAGATGAACTTACAAATGTCCTAAAATATAACAGAAGATGTATTATCAATTATTTACTTTCTATACAGATAGCTTCTATAAAAAAGGACAAAATATATAGAGCTTGAAATGAGTTTGGCCTGGATTCTAGTAAAAGACAACAATATTGTAAAGCAATTCTCAGTAGAAACATCAATATGGCTATTTGCAAGCAAGTCAAAAATATTGGTTATTCTAACTGTAATATACAGTATATAGCTTCTTGAAACATAACAGTTGCAATTATTTCTAATTGTAATATTACAATTAAGGTAAAAAAGTTTATCAGTTTACAAATAGAGATATTAACAAGATATATACAAAGACTACTAATTGGCTATTATAGAATAAAATCAAAGACCTAGTTAAAAAAAAATATCGTATCTTGAAAATTATAAAGATCAAAGCTTATAGGATCGATAAGTTCAATAATCAAGTAGATTTACTTGTCAAATAAGCTAGATATGAAAATTCAATAATATAGCATTAACTTTTAGAGTTAAGGACAGTTCTTACAATAGTCATATAGAGAAAGCATATAATAGAGATCAGTATTAGAAAATTTATTAAAATACTTAACAGAAAAAAGATTGAAAAAAATTGACAACACAGAAAAGAATTTAAGAACTGTAAATCCAAAATAACAAAATTATA